>JAZEWT010000002.1:7044950-7056139 GCA_036362905.1 Mordacia mordax
CTCGAACCCGGGACCTTCTTGCTGTGAGGCGTCAGCGCTAACCACTGGGCCACCGCGCCGCCCACAGAATGGTCCGTGATAATTGTAAGCCAGGATGAAATTGGGGGAAAAAAAAAATCCTTAGCACGATTGAAGAATCAAGAGTCCAGAGCCAAACAGTCGGCATACCCAAGCTGCTATTGTCCCCCACCTTACAAAAGTCCACAAGTGCAGTTTGGGACCAAGTAGCGTTACGTGTAATCCAGTACTTTCACTTTGAAGGCAAAGACTGGCAGCTCAACATGTGAAGCTACAACACCCAGGTGTTAAGATCTTAACACCTGCATAATCGCCGGATACGGTAAAACCTGTTGTAATCTTATATATGTATACTGGCAAAAGAGTACCCATAGCGTTAACAGCCCCACCTAAGCTATAAAGCATTGATACTGCATTGTCCTCAGCTGACTTGCCTTTTGGCAACGATTGACACCGGCAAATAGGCTCAAAAGGAAGCCACTGCCAGGTGAAGATCGGTCAGTTGAAGGACAATGCATAGGTTATCAAAGCTACCTGTTTACATACTTTGCCACTAGTATGTGTGGCTTTTGCAAACTGGACGCATTGTAATATGTCTATTTTGGTGTTTAAGATCTTAACACCTGCATAATTGCCAGATACGGTAAAACCTGTTGTAACCTTATATATGTATACTGGCAAAAGCGTACCCATAGCTAGAACACCCACTTGGCCTGGTGGTCAAGAGACACCATTTCACCTTAGCCAAGACGCAAATCCTTCTGGATAGTGTGTGGGGGGGGTGTTGACGTGCTGAACAGGTATGGATGTAAATGGCCAAACAGGCAAAGTGTTGAAAGGGAGATTCTGCATGAACATACAAAATCGTTGAGAAAGCTGTGGGTTGTGGACCACACCGTGGGGACCAATGCTCACATTTTACATTTCTGATTACGGCCAACATCAACGGCATCTTAATTAATACTTCACCCACACCACATGGATGGGGAAAGTTCTTGGTCAATGGACCGGTGCCACCAAAGCAAGCAGTGAGAATCACGAACCATGTTACGGCAAGTTTGAGCGATCACGAAAGAAAACGCCGTAGAATTTTCTTTCTACTCGGTTTTTAAAAGTCGTGTGATGGTCTAAGGTCCGAAGTAGATCACACTAAACATATGGAAGCCAGCAGTGTGGGCCACTCACGTCGTTTACGATCTTCGTGAACTTTTCAGAGTCGCAGCCTTTACTCACAAGATACTGTGCAAGCAAGACAACATTCAGGAAACCTTAATTAGATAGGTCTTTAAAAATTAATAATCCACTTTAATATGTGCACTTATAGAGCGCTTTTTCACCCGAGGGTCACAAAGCGCTGTATATCTGGAGAGAACGGTATGTCAACAGAGTAGATCAATGATAGTAAATTAAATGGACATAAAATAAAATTGCTAAACCAATAACCGCAACGCTTCGCTTTTTGCCTGTACTGCACTAAGTTCCGTCAAAAAACATAAACTGGAGTAATTTATCGACTATGGATTAAAATAAAATTTAAAAAATGCGTTCGGTGGAAAAGATACCAATTACACTAAAAAAAAATCAAGATTTCATGGAGGACAAAACGTAATCTCGTACTAAAAAGGAGTCTGCCATCACTAAACATTGGGCACAGTAATTGCAAATGTTCTAGCCAGTTGAAAACTTAAATACCGGCAAATGCCGGCTTGGGAGTGAGGCATGGCATGTGACGCAGATTAACTTGAAGCTTTGAATAAAAACTGGCGCGACCTACCGTGCTGTACTGCCTCCAGAATTCCGCCTTGGTGGTGTAGGTCACAAACAATTCGTACTCGGGCACGAAGATGTTTTTAGAGTAGAAACAATTACACGTGTAAAAGCGCTTCTTGGGCTCCGTATTCGCCGACTCTTGGGGCTCAAGCTCGCGAGACCTTTTCTCACTTGACGGTCCCTCAATGCACTCTTCAGTCACAGGCCGTGCCTCCGGCTTAGCGGTCCCCTTAGACGCACCCGCGTTGGAATCCACATCCTTTGCCCCAGAATCGCATACACCTGCCTTAGACGCAGTGGCAGCCTCATCAGCTGCACCATCCTTCGAAAGGGTTTCGAAACAGCTCTCCTGAGCACCACCTTCCTTAGCGCCACCACCATGTGAAACTACGGCCTTCGACGCACATTCATGAGACCCAGCAGCATCTGACCCCGCGTCCTTTGACCCAGCAGCATCTGATACTGCATCCTTCGACACACCATCACCTGGAACAGCATCCTGAGATGCACCTTCCTGGGACCCAGTATCTGCTAACGCTACGTCTTTTGAGCCGCCCGCCTTAGAACCATCATCCGAACCTGCATCTTGAGACCCATCTCCCTTAGGTACTGCATCGTCAGACCCTACAACATTAAAGGCAGCGCCACTGGAACCCGTCTCTGGAACCTCACGCTGTAATTCTTCCTCCACGTTGGCTGCCATGTGTTACTGGACGTATGCAAGCGAGTAATTATTTAATGTACATACAAAAATTGCACCGCACAAAGAGGTCAACTATAATCGCGCAAACTATTCCGCATGGCTTGCACCTTTTAAATGAATTGTATTAGGTTTATTTTAAAAGCCTTCACTTTACAAATAAGTTGCTGGAAGCGTATGAAAAACAAGCTTGGTGCACGGAACGTAGCGAGTGACAACTCGGCGCCCGGTTACAACAGCAAGCAGCCTCGTTGCTTAACCCGTCTCACGTTAACCGCGTGTACTAGTAATAAATCCACGGTCTCCTACGTGCACGCGACTCAAATCCTATCGCAACTCCCCCAGCATCGACTCGAGTCCCAACCAGTACTGTGGTCAATAGCGGCCGCTCAGCACGGAGGCCCCTACCACTGACTGCGTGCACAAGCGACCACAACACACGCCGTAGAAACCACTCACTCCGCTACAGCGAGGTTTTACGGACGCGGCCCGGCGGGTACAGGCGAGTAACCGCGACTGCTTTTCACACGTGCAGCAACAACAACAACAACAACGACGACGCAGGGCGATAAAGCAATCGGAGGAACTCAAACGACACGTGCCTCCGGACTCGCTGACAACACGGAACCTCGCCGCCGTTTGTCTAATTTATACCGATTCGTGCACGAATCTGTTACCGCGAACTCAGCGATAGCTGCAACGGCTTGCTTAAATATATATTTTGAAATAGAAATTGCACTGAATCTGTTCTATTTAAACCGTGTAAATTATTGATAAATGTTTACTGAATAGATAACTATATTGCTGCGTAATAAAAAGGGAGGGGGGGGGCTCCAGATTGAGATTGTGTTGCGCTTGGTATTGGCTAAGGTACCTTATGTATAAGGTAGTTAATGAAACACGTGATTTGAGTTTGAGGACATTTGGGTCAGAGACACAATGTAATTAACAGAACAGGTTTTTACCATTTCTGGCAATTATGCAGGTGTTAAGATTTCAAAATACCAAATGGACACATTGTGAAATGTGTCAAAACACAAAATAGACACATTGTGAAATGTGTCTCTTTGGTGTTTTAAGATCTTAGACACATTTCACAATGTGTCTATTTGGTGTTTTGAAATCTTAACACCTGCATAATTGCCAGGAATGGTAAAAACCTGTTCTGTTAATTACACATGTACACTGGCAAAAAGTACCCACAGCAGAGACACAATGTTCATAGAGCGCTTTGCACCTGAGCGTTTGATTAAATACAGGCGGATCTTGTTTTCTCGGTGCCAATTAGTTAACAGCATTGACAACGTGCATGATGTGAATTCATTTGCACACCAGTCCAGACATGTAAAATCGACTTATTTAGCTCTCTTAGCAAAACTCAATACACTATAAAGTGCAGGTACAAAACATTTGAAAATGTAGTAACTCTTCAGATTTTCTTTGCTTGTTGTACACATTGAAGTAAGACTCTGACAATGTCAGGTAATACCAATCTTGCCTGTTTTAACAATTTCCTACTGTCCAATAATCATCTCATTGTCAGAAACCGTTTAGTCCTGTACAGGGTCGCAGCGAGCTGGAGCCTATCCCGGCAGACACAGGGCGTAAGGAAGGGATATACCCACGATAGGACGCCAGTCCATCATCGGGCACTGCGGGCAATTTAGCCTGCGAGCCAATTAACCTATGCAGTAGCATGCTTTTGGACTGTGGGAGGAAACCGGAGTGCCCGGCGAAAACCCACGCGGACACGGGGAGAGCATGCAAACTCTACACAGAAAGGCACCCGAGCCGAGAGATTCGAACCCGGATCCTTCTTGCTGTGAGGCGACAGCGCTAACCACCGGGCCACCGTGCCGCCCGTAATGTTTTGTGTGTTCAGTAATTAGTGGTGGCCCATGCTGTAACAATCTAATTGCTACCAAACATGAGAAGCCGTTTTAAACTGGAACCAACAGCGGTACAGCATCCCTCATTGAAAATCAGTTTAACTGTGATGGTGAAAAAAGCCCCAATAGTTTTATTTTACATCACAGGATCGTAATATTTGTCGGTTTTAATTTAAGCTGAAAGGAACCGTGGCGCGATGTAGCTCTTTTTAATAGTTGTCCAGCGCGTAGGCGTATGTAAGGTACAATATCTCAGGACACCGGGGGACAATTTAGTTAGCTGGACAATTAACCTAGTCAGCGTGTCTTTGGACAGTGGGAGGAGATTAGAGTTCAATTGAGTATCAGTCAGTGTCTGTACTCGCTTAATCCTGTAACAGGATCACGGGCGGGGGGGCCGGAGCCTCTCCCGAGAGACACAGGGCGCAAGGCGGGGCTATACCCAAAATGTGACGCCAGTACATCGCAGGGCCCCTTTCGAGGGGAGACATTGTCTCAGCAAGCTAATTAACTTAGGCATCAGCTTGTCTTTCTATGATGGAAGGAAACCGGAGTACCTGGCGAAAACCTACGCGTACCAAATATATCCACACAGAAAGGCACCCAGGCCTGGACCCGAACCGGGCTTCTTCTTGCTGTGAGGCTCAGCGCTTCTCACTGCGCCATCGCGCCGCCCTCATCACACACACATGTCTTGGTGACTTCATTAGAAAGCTTTCTTCCAGCAGTGGATTGACTGTGGTGAGACATGTTACACTGCTGTATTGTACTATACATGAGTGTAAAACGATCAATTGAGGTTGTATCACAATACATTGCCGTCGATTAAAATGCGATAATTGATTTCAACACGGGCGGCGCGGTGGCCCAATGGTTAGCGCTGACGCCTCACAGCAAGAAGGTCCCGGTTTCGAATCTCTCGGCTCGGGTGCCTTTCTGTGTGGAGTTTGCATACTCACCCTGTGTCCGCGTGGGTTTTCGCCGGGTACTCCGGTTTCCTCCCACAGTCCAAAAGCATGCTCCTGGATAGGTTGATTGGCTCGCAGACTAAAATTGTCCCGCAATGCCGGGCGATGGACTGGCGTCCCGTCGTCGGGTGTATTCCTGCCTTACGCCCTGTGTTTCCGGGATAGGCTCCGGCTCACCGTGACCCTATATAGGATTAAGAGGTTTCAGATAATGAGATGAGATGATTTCAATATCGTGGTGAATACGAATGGACTTTAGTGGCTTGGAGAAAATTAAGTTAACCATATTTCCTGACCATAAACATGCAGAGATGAGCAGTCTCTAATTACATGATCAGCAATGTAAATGGAAAGTATCAGATATGTGTACGTGTAATTGGTATATCTAAATGGCACGTTATTACAGTGATTGGAATTGCACGCGACATAGTTGATAATTTATTTTGTCTGTCCGTCGCCACAATTATCTCTGGTAAGATATATTTGGCACATGTCTGCAATGATTATGCGTAAATCCAACTGTTAAGTTACATATTAATCTCATCTCGTCTCATTGTCAGAGCCGCTTAATCCTGTACAGGGTCGCGGTGAGCCGGAGCCTATCCCGGCAGACACAGGGCGCAAGGCAAGGATACACCCACGATGGGACGCCACAATGAAGGCACTTTAGCCTGCAAGCCAATTAACCTTAGCAGCAGCACGTTTTTTGGACTGTGGGAGGAAGCCGGAGTGCCCGGCGAAAACCCAAGCGGACACGGGGGAGAACATGACAGCGCTACCCACTGGGCCACCGTGCCCACTGGGTAGTCACATATATCCTGATGTAGCTTCTTTTTTTTTTACGGCTCGATGCATGGTAATTACTCTCTAATGATGACTCCATCTGGTGATTCCTCCAACTTCTATTCGGAGGCGAAATATCGTCCGTGACGGGGTTATCTCGAAGGAACCGCTTTGAAAAGCAATTCTAATAATTGACGAATCACTACAATTCAGTTCCCACTGAATAACCCCGCACACCTGAAGTGACGAACCTTCCCCGACGTTTATTGTGTCGCAGGAATCCCGCATCTAGAACTTTGCAAGCCCACTGGGTACTTAATCCTGTGTTGCAGAATTATTTTTTTTCTGCTCATTTTATGTCCTATAATTTATTGCCACTATTTGACTTTCAGCTGAACTGTCCTGATGTTGTTTACATTTTTTTCCACAGCTTGGATTTGTAAAAAAGAAAGCCGCTTTTGCTGATTATCCATTGTCATGTTATTGTTGTTGACGTGCCCTTCTCTCAGCATCTCTGTGCAGCGCTTTGTGACCCTCGGGTGAAAAACGCTCTATAAGTGCAATTATTATTACCCACAATAAAGATGCACAGCTCTGTGCAGCGCATTGTGACCCTCTGGTGAAAAGCTCTCTATAAATGCAATTATTATTACCCACGATAAAGATGCACAGCTCTGTGCAGCGCATTGTGACCCTCGGGTGAAAAGCTCTCTATAAATGCAATTATTATTACCCACAATAAAGATGCACAGCTCTGTGCAGCGCATTGTGACCCTCGGGTGAAAAGCGCTTTAGAAAAGCAATCGCTGTTATTATTGCCAATCAAACATTTTTTTTTTCCGGAGCCCAACCTCGGACAGCTCCTCGCGAATCGGCAGCTGCGAACCGGCGGCCCAGTGTCCGCGCCGAGAGCCGGCGGTGAGGAAGTCGCCCATGGCGCCTCTGCGCATCAGACACATCGTGTCGTTCAGCTCGCAGGTGCGAAGCCTCCCTTCCCCCCCACCACCACCTCGATTTGCCCATTAATTAGCCGTGTCACTCGTCACGACGTAATTGCTGCCGAGCCGGGGGAGCTGATTTCCTACCTAACGCCGGAGCCTTCGATTACCCCGCACTTGGCGGGAAATAGGAACGTAGGCCCCCCCCCCGTGTGTGTGTGCGCGTTCAAGTTGCTGTTTACGTACGATCGCATAAACTACGACATTAATATCGAGCTCTTTACTGCGTTATCACCTCTCGTGCCAAGCTACGGTAAGTGCTGTGAAGTCATTGGGGACACCCGTGTACAGTTTTGGAGAGGTATGTCCGCTTCACGTAAACGCTCACGCGAACAATGTTGTTACAGGTGTTCTTTTTTTTAGTTGAGTAACGTATATTTGTTTTTTTTCCCTCCAGACAGTAAGATCTCCTTCAGTAGTTGCTGCATGTCAGTACATAATATGTACTACATTATGAACACGGTGGCGGCGCGGTGGCCCAGTGGTTAGCGCTGTCGCCTCACAGCAAGAAGGTCCCGGGTTCGAATCTCTCGGCTCGGGTGCCTTTCTGTGTGGAGTTTGCATGCTCTCCCCGTGTCCGCGTGGGTTTTCGCCGGGCACTCCGGTTTCCTCCCACAGTCCAAAAATCATGCTGCTACATAGGTTGATTGGCTCGCAGGCTAAATTGCCCCGCAGTGCCCGGCGATGGACTGGCGTCCCATCGTCGGTATATCCTTGCCTTGCACCTTGTGTCTGCCGGGATAGGCTCCGGCTTCACCGTGACCCTGTATAGGACTAAGCGGTTTCAGATAATGAGATGAGATGAGCAGGTGTCTTGTCTGTCCAGCGCGTCCCCGATCTAAACACTCATTGCCCCCCCCCCCTTGCCCCCTGCAGGACCCGAACCACCCAGCACAGGCACTTCTGCTTGGCGAGCGCTGGCTCTGTAATCCATCCGACCGCAGTGGCCTCATGCGCGCAGAGCTGCAGCTGGAGCAAGCCTGTCGCATCGCCTACATCGACATTGGTGCGTGAGTTCGCCGTGCGAGCCACAGTGCTGGATGCGAGTTTACATCGGTCGAGCACTCTAGCCTCTGATTACAGTGGGTAGCGCTGTCGCCTCACAGCAAGAAGGTCCCGGGTTCGAATCTCGGCTCGGGTGCTGCTTAGGTTAATTGGCTTTCAGAGCAGAATGTTACGGCCAGGTATGTGACCCTCGGGTGAAAAGTGCCCTATAAATGGAATTATTATTCGATGCCCTTGCTAATACCAATTTTCTTTAGCAGATGGATTTCGGATCTTTATTTGACTGGAACCTCCCCCCCCCCCAAACTGTTCACCTAGAGAGACTCTGGAAGGAGTGCTAGACTCCAGGTTATATATATATATATTTATTATTATAGCAGAAAAAATACCAAGTGAGCTTGCAAGGTCTTTACGGGATTCCTGTGACGCAACAAACACGCGAGTTGCAAAAAGATAAAAATAACAAATTAACCAAATGAAATAAGAAAACATTTACACACAGCATTAACCATAACCAAATTAATTAAAACACAGTTAAACGTTGCAAAGGGGGAAAAATATATGGCAGCATATTGCACATTGAGAGGGAACAAATGCACCATTGGCAACATTTAAAATACGAATCACTTTGCAATCACAGCTAGGTTTAAATTCTAATTGGGATCGAAGGTTGCTCATCGAAGCTTCAAGCACAAGGCAATTTGGTTTCAAAAACGTTGGGCAGCCGCCACAAAAGCTTTTTCCCCATATCTTGATATGAACCTCAGAACATTTAGCAAAAAGTTCTTTGAGCTTTTAAAAGCTTACTTTGTTAATCTGTATGGTCAACCAATCCTTAAGCTATTTTGCTAACTGGTTAAGTAAGATCTTAAGTATGAAAAGGACCCAATGAATTCTTCGACGATTATTTAGTGAAGATAATTTAAAACCAATATACAACTCACAATGGTTGGTTTTATATGGCCATTCAAAGCAAATCTAAAAGCAGAATGAAATAGTGGATTAAATTAAAATAATGTGGTGTTGGATGCTGATTGATAGATAAAATCGCAATAATCAAACAATGGAAAAATAGATTCCTTTACCAAGCCGAAGCAGAACATAGTTGGGAAACAATGTTTATGTCTATAAAGAAAGCAAATTCTTATTTTAATGTTTTTTTGCAATAAAATCAGTGGGGAGTGAATTTAAATTTTGAATCAATTACGAAGCCAAAGTATTTGTATTCATCTACTTGTTGATATACCTCTGGGAATAATTGGAACACACAACCCATCCACCATGGTAAGGTTACAATCTATGTACATAATGGTGAAAATCTGCTGCCCTATCAGAATTTGGGATGTACCCACGCTTGCTTTGCGGTGCTGCCTATTGTGCAGGAACAATCGGCGTGGGCCTGCTGCAGGTGGAGGTTGGCCGCTCCTCGTGGCCGCAGGATACCCCGCTCGTCACCCTTCTTCCCACGACTGTTCTGCTGACGACGGCACAGTCCAAAGCCAAGCACAATGAGACGTTGCTGCGCATGTTCAACTCGGGTAGGCGGCCACCACAGAAACAGCATAGCTGGTGTGTGCTTGAGTGCATCGGCAGTCCCTCGCGGTCAAGGATGACATCAGTTGGGCTTATGGATTCTGACGCAACTGAGAAGTCCAATCCTGGAGGTGCAGGCTCTGCCACATTGGCTACATGTTGTACAGCCAGGGATGGGGGGCCTTGGAGCCCCGGGTTTGATTACTTCTTCCACTATAGCCTCCCGCGCTGCCTCTGCTGAGGTGTTAATTTTCAAAGACGGTTCTGCCTCTGGATACTTGGTGCTGCCAAATCAAGCGGTCTGCTGCCATCTCCTCCCAGTCGTTAAAAGTGATATTACCTTTCTTTATGGTGCCCGTAAGTGAATATTTGTTTCTCTTTCTGGCTTTCCTACCTGCGCTTGCCAGAAGAAAGCTGAGAGAAGAGAACCCACCATGGGAGGTGATGTTCGGCTGTCCAGATGCAGCGGCTAGACCAGCGGAATTAGGCAGGCACAATGATGGCTTCGATACTGGTGGATTTTGCCTTCTGGAAGACACTGGCATTCATTTGCTTGAGTGCATGTAAATGTTTAAATGGTGAGCTCGGTGGTTGGCACGCAGGGCTACAAACCTGGTGACCCAAGTTCAATTCCCGCTCGCAGCCTACACCATAGACGATTTTCTAAACCAGTATTGGGCTTCCTCTAGGTTGACTTAGCCCCATATGTCTTAACATTGCCGGGATACACAGTGTGGTGCTGGCCACCCACCTCCTCATGTGCCGTGTCACCTTTCATAGGTGCTCATTAGCAGCACTTGACCCTACATTCTGTTAAGTCTATACAGGGCATCTTTGTCCTTTCTATAAGTTCAAGCATTTGTCAGTTTTACTGCTGAATGAGGACCTACCCATGCTGGTTAACAGTGGAATTATCACTTGCTTTTTTACGTAGTCCATCATGTTGAGTCACTCAAATTACTGTTTGTGAGTATTGTGGTGACCATATAAACGCATGCGGGATGCACATAACCTGTTGCCGACAAGGCAGGCAAAAACCCAACCCCACTGAGGTCGGAGCGGCGATGGTCGCTGCTCCGACTTCATCAGGCAATGTTCAACCCTCTTTCTGTCAGCTACAGACCTTCGCGGCATTCCTGGTGCCAGGTGCTGCATCCCTCAGCAGCAGCTTCAAGGCTGATCCTTTAGGCGCTTTTTTGTCCACCCTTGGAGCGGCAGTCCAGATGTAACTGACCGTACAGGATCTGTCTTGAAAGACGATCCGTCGGCATCCGGATGGTGTGGTCAAGCCATCGGCGTTGGCAGTGTGTGGTTATGGCTTTGGCACTCTTGCAGTTGGTTTTATGCAAGATGTCTGAGTGTGTATGCAATCACGCAAGGTCACTTTCAGGAAGCACTGGAGGCATTTTATGCGAGTCATTACTAGATTCATGGCTGGGAACAGGGTTAATATGGTGCAAATATTGTAGGTGGTATTGTAAGCAGGAGGGCGGCACGGTGGCCCAGTGGTTAGCGCTGTCGCCTC
>JAZEWT010000002.1:7064238-7096341 GCA_036362905.1 Mordacia mordax
GAGAGCCATCGGCGCGGCTGTCCCGAGAGAGCAGCTTTTCGAAGCAATCATCACTTATTTAGTCTTAGTTTTTAATGCATCTCATTTTCACAGGAAAAAAAAACAATATTTTAACGTTCAGAAATCACAGATATATATATTTTTATGCTCGTGAAATTTTAAAACCCACTGCCCCCAGTGTGGACATACATGCATATATAAAAACGTTCCATCGCGTACAGATTATAATGGTCTATAGTTCAATTGCAAGAAGACAATATTTACTAATTACATTTTTTTGCATGGACCGATATAATAAAGTTAATTTCTCACAATGGATATGTTAATACTCGAGCGTTGATTGTATATACATTTTGTCATACTCGTATTAAAGTATTGCTTATTGACCAACTGAATAATTATATTTATTTTCGGTCTAACGCCAGGAACTGATCAAAAACTGATCAAGACATGAAATGCATGGTGACACATGGTCAATTTTAAAAGCCATAAAATATATGAAAAAAAAACATACGTAATTTTCATATACACATTGATACAAACTGAGAATTGCTTGGCAAAGCTTTCAGGATAGTCGTGTGGAGTGTTTCCGCTCCTTTGCGACGTTTATCCTCCCACGTTAGAGGCATCCTCATGGTTTTCTGAATTCCACAGTGGTATATTGATTGAAACAGTTCCACTTCACATAGAAGCCTTGGAGAGATATTGTCCAACCAATGTGTTCCCTCTAGCATGTCTAACAATGTTAGCGCACTGAGCACACGAGTGTGGTTACAATTAGGCTTACTGCTCTACACCCCGTGATACGATCTGGCACCGATCTGTGTGAACCAATCACAACACGCATGAATAAAAAATAATTGCTGCCTACGCGCGGCTCGTTTAATGTCCTGTATCGTTAGCACAGAGTCGATTTTAATGAATGCATTGATGCCTCTTTACATGTCTATATTTAACATTTTCCAAAAGTTAGACTTCACACTATTCCACCTTTTTGGGATACTTTCTGCCACCCTATGCAATACACAGCAAATTGTTGGTACTTCATCTCTCGCAAAGTCGGTGTAGTACAACGGGTTTTTTTTTAAACATCCAGGGTTTATACAAAGAAACTACCCAATGTTTTAACACCACCCCTCCACAACCGTGAACGGCTTTCTCCTCCGACACGTTACAAAACCCTTCAAAGCACTCCTCAAACAGCGCCTTGTCTTTCAGACTGAACCCACACTGAGCTCGGATCCACTCCTCCGAGTCACGTCCGACACCAGCAGCAGAATATTCGCCCGCCAACAATTCCACTTAACGTGATGCTGTAAATCGAAGAGATAAGAGACTGCGCATAGCGCCGAAAGCAGACACAATAAGTCATGATTGCTTCGCAAAGCTGCTCTCTCGCGAGATACAATAAGTGCTTCTGCCTGACGATACAAGTTGAGACATTGCAGTCGTGCGTTTATAAATGTCAGGTCTTCCGTGTTTCAAGAACGAGTGTGTTTTTTTAAATCGAATTTAACACCATGTCCGACAAGCAATGATTTATCCCAGTCTGGGAGAACGGTGATTATCACGCTGAGCTATGAACCCGGCTACCTGAGTTGGATTCCCGGCCACGGCTGGCATCAGTGGCGAGGGAAATTTGAACTGAGTTACGTGCCCCTCTGGCCTCTTAACAACCTGCACTCACCAGCGTGACGAACGATGGTCAGACAACATCCACGACCATCACGACTTGCAAGAGCCTCATCTCATCTCATTGTCTGAAATCGCTTAGTCCTATACAGGGTAACGGTGAAGCCGGAGCCTATCCCGGCAGACACAGGGCGCAAGGCAAGGATATACCGACGATGGGACGCCAGTCCATCGCCGGGCACTGCGGGGCAATTTAGCCTGCGAGCCAATTAACCTATGCAGCAGCAGGCTTTTTCGACTGTGGGAGGAAACCGGAGTGCCACTTGCAAGAGCCCTTTGCTTCAAAGTTGTGTATTACGTACACGTCCAGTTGACTCCAGAGTGTAATTCAGATGTCCACGGTATCACCAATTCCACTTGGCATTACAACGCACTCACTGTTCAACACGCACCTTTAAACATGCAAATCGGACGTCACACAGCGTACATAGAAGGTTGCTGTCCAGCGCTGCAATTGCTTACTCGCTCACGCCACTGTTGGCGGAAGGGACCTCCAATAGAGCGGATCGAGGTGGAATTTTTCCTACTCTTCCACCCCAACCAGACCTCTTGGATGAAGTGGGTGTACTTACACACAGCATGACCACGCGTGCAGTGTCCTTACTGTCGTTCACCACGCGTCGCCACTTCGTATTGCGCGCGGGAGAACGAGCGAACATGACACGGGTTTCCGTGTACAAGAGTGAATGGGTGGAACGTGATGAGTTTGCAGGCCAGACCTCCCCAAGCAACACTGAAACGGGGGCTGTAAAACCACGAGGCAGCCCGTCAGCATTCCATGCACCGTGCCTGCCACCCCCCGAGGCCCCCCAAGCGTGCGTCCCTTGCCATCCGCCTCTGGGTTGGCTGCTGCTCCCCTTGGGGGTGCACGCGAAACTGCTGTGCGAGCTGCAGGTCCCCAGGCACTCGGCACCGCCTGGGCGGCTGCACGTAGAGGTGGTGGCGAGGGCTCTGTCCTCGCGGCGCGAGGGGCGGATGGAGGCGGCTGCCCGGGGTCCCCACTTGAGCCGCCCGAACCGGGGCTTGAACCGGAGGAACAGCGGTGTACGGTGGCTGCGGGAATCTCGCGCGCGCTGCTGCTGCTGAAAACGATGATGCAGCAGCTGATGATGATGATGATGCAGGTGCTTCTGCGGTTACTGCTTCTGCTGCTGCTGCTGCTGCTGATGATGGCAGAGGTGTTGATGCAGGTGCCGCGGCAGCCCCCTGCGCCAGGGAGCGCAGGAGCGCAGAGAGCGACGCGATGCGATGGATGGCGCGGCGCAGCGTTGCGATCTTGGAGAGGCGCTTCCCCGACAAGTCGTGGTGCAGAGAGACGCGCAAGGCGTTGAACGCCTGGTTGTAATCCGACACCCGCTTGCGCTCACGCACGTTGGCCGCCCTCCTTCGTGCCTTGGTGCGGCTCCTCTTGCCGATGTTGGTACCGGGCACGCGGCCACAGGTCGTGGAGGAAGACGATGATGAGAAGGAGCTGGTGGTCGGGCTCGTGTTGGACGACAGGGAGGAGAAATGTGCCCGATTGCGGGCGATGTCATCTGTAGCTGGTGCCATTTGTTGTTGCTGCTGCTGCTGCTGCTCGGGCGAGCTGGCTCCGGCAGGTCCACGCTTGAGCTGCTGCCGGAGGCTCCAGTTTGCACGCCCGCAAGCCATGGTGCGCAAGGTGTCCGGACGCCTCCACGCGGCAGTCCTTCTCGCAAGGTGTGCGAGTGTGAGGTCTGAGTTATTCAGCCTCTCGCTGACACCGTCACCTGACGCATCCCACCCGCCCACAGATGTCTACCTGCCCCCCTTCCCCTCTCCCCATGCACCACCTCCCCAGCTCCGTGCACTGCTCACTCCAGCGCCAGCACTGTCGCGTTCCGGCTGTAGTTTTGCCCACACGGCTCCCATCCCGTGGCATTCCCTACCTCGGCGGATAAAGGACTGCCCGACCAGTCCAAAGTCAAACGAATGTACTTTAAAAAATACCTGTTGAGCCTGGAAGTGACAAATGAAAACCTCAAGGAATGGTTGCCCAACAACCTCATTACTCTTTTGTGTCACATGGTTTTTCAAGTTTAATGGAGGATAATAATTGACCTGCAGGGGGTTTGGTTTAAAAAAACGGTGGCTTCAAAAAACCTGCTTTTTAACGATTGAGTTGTCGAGCGGCACGGTGGCCCAGTGGGTAGCGTGGTCGACTCACAGCAAGAAGCGCCCGGGTTCGAATCTCGGCTCGGATGCCTTTCTGTGTGGAGTTTGCATGTTCTCTCCCCGTGTCCGTGTGGGTTTTAGCCGGACGCTCCGGTTTCTTCCTACCGTCCAAAACACATGCTGCTACATAGGTTAATTGGCTTGCAGACTAAATTGCCCTCAGTGCCCCGTGATGGTATATCCCTGCCTTGCGCCCTGTGTCTGCAAGGATAGGCTCTGGCTCTCCGCGAATCTGTAGGACTAAGCTTTTTCTGACAATGAGATGAGATTGACTTGTCGGTCTCCATGAACACTGTAGCCTCCACACCCATCTATCCAGTTCAACATGATTAGAGTAAACTATAGATATATATCCCCCATACAGCTTTAACAAACCGTTTGGTCAAGTCCTGTTAGCAAGCAGATATAAAGGCCAGCACGGCACATATAAACTGTGTGACCCATGATTAGAGTAAACTATAGATATATATCCCCCATACAGCTTTAACAAACCGTTTGGTCAAGTCCTGTTTGCAAGCACATATAAAGGCCAGCACGGCACATACAAACTGTGTGATGCGTGTGTTGTGTGACCCGAGGACCAATGTGAATGTACAAGCACTGCATCATGATCGTCAACTGCATCATGCAGCTGAACCCCCGCTAGTTCAGTACAAGTGTGTGCATGCAAGTCGATCTCAGGACGCCGCACATGTGCATGCAAGTACATCTCAGGACGCTGCATATAACTCGCGAGGTCACGGTGACACCTGGGGAGAACCCAGACAACCCGTGAACGCTTCATGGGAAATCCACCACAAATGACGGGTATACCATATATAATTAGTGCTTGGGGAAGCATGAAGACACCACAGACAGAATACAGGACACACATGACAATAACGGTCTGGACTTGAACAGGGGCATGTCATCGGCAGCACGAGTGACCACAGGGAGAAAATCCAGGGTGATTCCTGAAACCTCGGCGATGCTACTCCACCTGTTGGTCCTTGAGCTATTCCCTGTAATTACAGTCACAGGTGCGGCCACCTTTCATTTCTTGTCACCTGTAGTCTCAGCCACCACAAGACGCTGCGAAGCCATTACACAGTGTCTGGTCGACTCCTTTGGGTGGCACGATGGCGCGGTGACTAACGCGGTCGGCTAATAGACGTCTTGCTCGCGATTCCCGTCTCGAGTGCCTTTGAGTTTTCTTGTTCTCCCCGCGTCCACGTAGGTTTTATCATCGGGTGCTTCAGTTTCCTCCCACAGTCCAAAGACGTGCTGCTGCCTAGGTTAATTGATCTGCTGACTAAATTTCCCCTGTTGCCATGCGATGGACTAACGTGACGTCCTAGGTATAGCCCTGCCGCGTGCACTATGCCTGCCGAGATAGGCTCTGACCTATGCTGGATTAAATGAGTCCTGAAAATGAATTAATTATAACTTATTTACAAAGATGAGTTTCAATCTTATCCATAAACCCCCTTCCCCCAGTAATATTGTATTCTCCAATTCTTTCAATAATGTTATAGCATGAGACTAAACTATAACATTATAGCAGAGTTGCACAGTGGTGTCATCTGAATCTTAGAGAAAGAAGATCCGGCCCTAGACGGTTCGATTTGCACCTCGGGCGCCACACTGTTTGGAGTTTGTATGTTCTCCCGCTGTTCTGCATGTTTTTCTCCGGTCTCCTGTCGTAACAAAAAAAAAACACTCATCAATGAGCGGACATCATCATAATATAGAGGACGCAGTGTCTGGCAAGTATTAATAATAATACTAATAATGCATTTTTGTATTGCTTTTCACCCGAGGGTCACAAAGCGCTGCACAGAGCTGTGGAGGGAACTGCACGCTAACAACAACGACATTAGAACGGAAAATCAGCAACAGTAACATTTTTTAAAATGTTTATATACACATCGCTGCAGAACAACATACAAAATATGATCTGACTTTCAACTCTTATTTAATAATACAAAATTATCAGTGTTAATAATACATATATTGGGAAATGGTTTAACGTAACATTTATCGTATAATAATAATGGCATTTCTAGAGCGCAAATCACCCGAGGGTCACAAAGCGCTGCACAGAACTGCAGAGAGGACGGCACTTTAACAACGAGATAAGAACGGCAAATCAGCAATAACGTTTTTTTGTGGAGGTTTTTTTTTTTACAAATCCGAGCTGCGGATAGAACGGCATATGTCAACAACATCAGGACAGTTCAATTGAAAATCAAATAGTAGCAACAAATTTTAGGACTTATATAAGATTACAACAGGTTTTACCGTATCTGGCGATTATGCAGGTGTTAAGATCTTAACACCGTATCTGGCGATTATGCAAGTGTTAAGATCTTAACATAATCGCCAGATACGGTAAAACCTATTGTAATTTTATATTTATATATGTATACTGGCAAAAAAGTACCCATAGCGTTAACAGCTCCACCTATGCTATAAAGCATTGTTACCGCAGTGTCCTGAGCTGACTGCCTTTTGGCAACAACTGACACTGGCAAATAGGCTCAAAAGGAAGCCACTGCCAGGTGAAGGTCGGTCAGTTGAAGGACAATGCATAGGTTATCAAAGCTACCTGTTTGCATACTTTGCCACTAGTATGTGTGGCTTTTGCAAACTGGACGCATTGCAAAATGTGTCTATTTTGGTGTTTGGGATCTTAACACTTGCATAATTGCCTGGAAATTATGCAGGTGTTAAGATCTTAACACCCGCATAATCGCCAGATACGGTAAAACCTGTTGTAATCTTATATATCTATTTATCTATTACTGTGTGAGAAAACGACTTCGGAAGATTGGTCACTCCGACCACCCTCATTATGTTTTGCAAAGCGTGTTCATCACCTGCCAATTAACACGTCTGCTAAATGCTAATTAATAATAATTAATCACATGGAATATTCACATTTCACAGCTGTGGGCAGAACAATATAACCATAAATAAATAATGCTACGCCAATGCTTTCTTGTGCAGTCATTGGTGACGGTGCTGAGAAAATCGCATTTCTCTCTTGCACGCTTGACATCCGGATTAATTAACCAGGGTATCAGCGGTGCCGATGTTATTGTGCTCTGAGACAGTACTGTCTGTGCTATTAAGTAGGGTCATTTCTTGAAACGTTAGGCGGCATATATTACTCTTTCGAGGAATAATTATTGACCAATGTCTTGCGTTGGTATGTTTATACATTACCAAAACAACTTGTTAAATTTGGTCGTCTCTTTCGATGTATGTTAGCGAACTTTAAGGCGCATTGCACTTTCGCTGTATGGGATTGACAAAGAGTCTATTAGGTGTGGTGTGGGTTTCCATTGCTCGATGTATAAAAATTGCTCTCAAGAGCTCTCTTTCGGCATAAATAACAATAATGTTTGCATTTCTAAAGCTAATTTCACCCCACAGCAGCCGAAAACCATGTTCTACAGATTGCTAAATTATATATTGGATTCATCATACCCAAATATTTATAAAAACTCGCCATTCAACAGAGAATACAATCTTCATGATCTCATTGCTATTCATACTTAAACGTCTGCATTCTCAGTATATCTCTATCTCTTGTGTATATCTCTGCTGTCATCTTACAGAGATGTGATACATTGAAGAAAAGGGCCCCTACATAATTTCTGATTCGAGCTCACAATTGTGCTAGGGTCACCCGTGACCTCAAACATATTACGAATTCATAACGGTATCGATGATTAACGATAAGACAGCCAACTGCGCCACCGAGGAAACAACAGTTCTAAGACAACTCTCGCTCTCAATCGAGTCCCCACCTGTGTCTAATTTCGCTCTAGCAATACAACCGCCACTTGTTTTTCTGTCTCTTAAATTGCGCCTAGGTATGGTGGGCCAGCGAGAGGAGGTAAAACACCCTATTATCATCACGCCCGCAGCGGCTGCGTCGCCACTGACGGATGCCCCCTCCTTCATATCTGCTGTCACCGATCGCGATGTTTACGACGGCTGGCACTCTTCCCACAATCACCAGCCAAATCCCTTTCTTTAATCATCATCGCAGAGCAGCGCGCCTTCGTCCCAGGCTGTAATTGTAGATTCGCCCGAGGCCTCGCTGTCTGGCGGGCCAGCCCTTATTTATGAATTCTCAACATGCGTCAGGCTGTTGCGTAAAGTCTGGCGACTGCGTTGCATTTTAAGACCGGGCTTGTGTCTGTGTGTGCGGCACATAGGAGCTCATCGGCTAGCAGCACAGGCACAGCTTTGTGGCCGTGTTTTCGGGTCGAGGCCGTGTCGTTCGGAGCAGCCACGTGGACGTTCCGTATCCACGTGCTGGGAGCTTCTGCGGAGGAACGTCGGTCATCGTGCCCAACATCACGCGGTAGAGCCCGTAAAGACATCGGAAAGCTGTCCAGCTACTGCACAAAGCAAAGAGCCCCATATGCAGTTGTGAGTATTTCACTTGCACCGGTAGAGCTCAATCTGCGGGACTCCACGTCAAACGTTTATAACTGCCATGAGTGCAATGATACGCCGCTTATCATCGACTAATATCCACAACAAAGTTAGCCCCAGTATTGACAATATATCATGATAACATCTCTATCGTGGGAATTCCATTTTCCCATGGCAGGAGCCTGTTTACGAGTCAGAAAACGACCGTTGACTTTCCACAAAGCGGTACCAATTTTAGAGTGGCACGGTGGCCCAGTGGGTAGCGCTGTCGCCTCACAGCAAGAAGGTCCCGGGTTCTAATCTCTGCTCGAGTGCTTTTTTTGTGTGGAGTTTGCATGTTCTCCCCGTGTCCACGTGAGTTTTCGCCGGGCACTGCGGTTTCCTCCCACACTCCAAAAAACATGTTACTGCATAGGTTAATTGGCTCGCAGACTAAATTGCCCGCAGTCCCCGATGATGGACTGGCGTTCCATCCTGGGTGTATCCCTGCCTTGCGCTCCTGTGTCTGTCGGGATAGGCTCCGGCTCACCGCGACCCTGTACAGGACTAAGCGCTTCCTGACAATGAGATGAGTGAGATGAGCCTTCACGATTGTGACGCGACTATTCCGAAAGGGCAGCTCTTGATAGTATTTCTCATGCATCGAGCCATGGAAACCCGCATCGATGCATTACAAGTAGAGCATTCTTTGCACAGAGCTACTGAACTTGACCTTTATACCGTCACATAGCCACTGTGCCCACTGTGTTTGTGTCTCCACGTGAGTGACGGCACACAACAAAGTCCACTTTGGGTTTTTGCGTGACGCGTGCAGGGGAACTATGAGCGCGTTCCTGCATAGAAACCCATAGCCTCACACAGAGACACGTAGATGCACATGGAGACTCATATTTACATAACAAAAAACTATTAAGAAACTGGAATGCGCTGGTAGGTGGCTTAATTATCGACAGATACTCACAAAGACCTACAGGTTCACATAGAACCGTCGCATACAAAGATAAACATCTCCCGTTTAAGCTTAACAAACAGTAGGTCCGATCGCCCTTAGCGAGCACCTATGAAGGTAGACACGCCAGACAAGGGGGTGTGACCAACACCACACCCGGCCGCCTTTGTCTCCCCAGTGGCAATGTTTATACACTGCACCAGGTATTTATTTGAGGGTGAGTCGACCTCGGGGATGCCAGGGACAGGTTCATAAAATCGTTACTGGTGTTGTCCGAGATCGGGATTCAAACTCGGGTGCCGAGTTTGTAGCCCAACGCACTAACCGCTGAGCCACCGCTCCCCACATTCATATACACGGTCATAGATTCACACATAGTGCAAATGGGCAGCTCGAACTGTGTCTGCTCGGGAACATTTATTCCTTCCATGTTTGTAGCAGAATTATTATTGTTTTAATCGCTTATTCTATAGTTGCTGCTTTTCAGCTTTCAGTTGGGCTGTCCTGGTGTTGTCTCTCCACAGGTCCGATTTGTATTAAAACCTCCAAAAAAAGTTATTGCTGATTTGCCGTTCCTTGTCTCGTTGATGTGCCGTTCTCTCGGCGCATCTGTGTAGCGCTTTGTGGCCCTTGGGTGATGAGCGCTCAAGAAGTGCTATTGTTATTATTCGATAAATGTAGTCTCATCTCATTGTCTGAAACCGCTTAGTCCTATACAGGGTCACGGTGAAGCCGGAGCCTATCCCGGCAGACACAGGGCGTATGGCAAGGATATACCGACGATGGGACGCCAGTCCATCGCCGGGCACTGCGGGGCAATTTAGCCTGCGAGCCAATTAACCTATGCAGCAGCATGCTTTTTGGACTGTGGGAGGAAACCGGAGTGCCCGGCGAAAACCCACGCGGACACGGGGAGAGCATGCAAACTCCACACAGAAAGGCACCCGAGCCGAGAGATTCGAACCCGGGACCTTCTTGCTGTGAGGCGTCAGCGCTAACCACTGGGCCACCGCGTCGCCCCATCAGACGGGCGTACACAGCCCTCGCAGCACCCTCCTGGGATAACGTCTGGTGGGAGCCCAGCACTAGCTCAGTGTCGTCGCCCACACATCGTCATGCGGTCGAATAATCAATAAGTCCACCTGCCCACGTCAGCACCTGAGACTGATAAACCCCACGTGGTATCTGCGGGCGTCCTCATTCTGGAGTCATACTCCACCACTGTTCCGCATCGCGTAAAAGTACACCGTGGCATTTCGTGTCTTACCATGTTATTATGTGTTGTACCAGTGGGAAATTATATATCGAGGCGTTCAATTAAATACTTTATCATGTTACGTAAGGGTAAAAAAACACCAATCAGTCATCTAGAGCCTTAAGATTTAACTTTTAGAGCTTATGGTGTGTAATTCTGTTTGTTTTGACAAGCGTGACACTTGTGTGTGGCTCACTATCACTGACACGTCTGGTTCATAGGGGTTCGTTTTAGTTACACTGATTGGTATGTAATTTGGCACAAAGAAATAACAGTTATTTTTGCAGTATAGCATATAAGTTTTTGGTTTAAAAAAATACTGAATAAGAAATTGGCCAACCATCTTCAGGGAAATCATCTTGAAAAGGTCATGGGAGCTATTTATTTATTGGTTAGATTAAAGAGCTGTATTTTGTGCATTGGTTAATGCATTTCGGGCGGCACGGTGGCCCAGTGGTTAGCGCTGTCGCCTCACAGCAAGAAGGTCCCGGGTTCGAATCTCTCGGCTCGGGTGCCTTTCTGTGTGGAGTTTGCATGCTCTCCCCGTGTCCGCGTGGGTTTTCGCCGGGCACTCCGGTTTCCTCCCACAGTCCAAAAGCATGCTGCTGCATAGGTTAATTGGCTCGCAGGCTAAATTGCCCGCAGTGCCCAGTGATGGACTGACGTCCCATCGTGAGTGTATCCCTGCCTTGCGCCCTGTGTCTGCCGGGATAGGCTCCGGCTCACCGTGACCCTGTATAGGACTAAGCGGTTTCAGATAATGAGATGAGATGAGGTTAATGCATTTCATTATGAGCCTAGTAATTTGAGGTTGTCTCCCAGCCATGGCAAACATCACCGACAAGTGATACACCGACGCTTCACTAACCCCGCACGTATCATTTACAGGCAAGGCGGTGTGGTGGCTGGTGTTGTACGGGCGTGGGCGACACGCTCGTCCCAGTGTCCGCCGAGGCGCATGTGCGCTCATGGGCAGCGAGCGAGCGCTGGAACTGCGCACGGGGAGTTAGCGCTGAGTGTGCGTGAGTGCGCCAGCGGGACCCATGGTCAATCAGCGATCAGTGGGTGCGCTCGAGAGGCGAGCGCGTATAGAGACAATAATAATCTCATCTCATCTCTCATCTCATTGTCTGAAACCGCTTAGTCCTTTACAGGGTCACGGTGAAGCCGGAGCCTATCCCGGCAGACACAGGGCGCAAGGCAAGGATATACCGACGATGGGACGCCAGTCCATCGCCGGGCACTACGGGGCAATTTAGCCTGCGAGCCAATCAACCTATGCAGCAGCATGCTTTTTGGACTGTGGGAAGAAACCGGAGTGCCCGGCGAAAACCCACGCGGACACGGGGAGAGCATGCAAACTCCACACAGAAAGGAACCCGAGCCGAGAGATTCGAAGCCGGGACCTTCTTGCTGTGAGGCGACAGCGCTAACCACTGGGCCACCGCGCCGCCCACAATAATAATAAAAATTGCATTTTTATAGCGCTTTTCACCCAAGGGTCACAAAGCGCTGCACAGAGCTGCGGACTGAACGGCACGCTAACAATAGCGACACGAGAACGGAAAATCAGCAACAACAACTATTTTTGGGGCTTTTTTTATACACATCGCTGCAAAACAACATTCAAAATATGATCAGATTTTCGATTTATAATTAAAAAATACAAAACTATCAGTGTTAACGCCACATATATTCGAAAATGGTTCAATGCAATATTCATCGAAAAATGTCTGTCCTTACGGACTCCGTATCTCTCGGGCAGAGGCATCTGGCCAAAGTGGGGAACGGAGGGCGGCGAGACGGCGGTGCGTCTCTGCACCACAACCCATCTCATTGTCAGAAACCGCTTAGTCTCGTACTCCTGTACCGGGTCGCGGTGAGCCGGAGCCTATCCCGGCAGACACAGGGCGCAAGGCAGAGACATACCCACGATGGGACGCAAGTCCATCACCGGGCACTGCGGGAAATTTAGTCTGCAAGCCGATTAACCTATGCAGCAGCATGTTTTTTGGACTGTGGGAGGAAACCGGAGTGCCTGGCGAAAACCCACGCGGACACGGGGAGAGAACCTGCAAACTCCACACAGAAAGGCACCCGAGCCGGGATTCGAACCCGGGATATTTTTGCTGTGAGGCGACAGCGCTACTACCCACTGGGCCACCGTGCAGCCCTGATTGCCATTTGTACTGCTATATATGGACTCGACGTGGATTTGTGTTCCCTGTGCGGGTCTGAAGACACTGTGTGTTATATAACCGCATCGGTGTGGCTATTGGACATGCAACCGCACAATCACTTCAGGAATGACATTAACTTAAAATTTGTATCGGTTCGATCGTATCACAACCCCCCCCCCCCTTACCACCTGTACTGTAGTAATCGCTTCGGCCGCTTTCCTACCAGTACGCCATAGCGGACCGTACCGGCATACTTTCGGTGAGTCAGTTTTTATTTTAGCTGGGAGATGAAAGCGTTGAGCTATGTAGCTCTTTTTAACAGCTACCCGCGGGAAGGAATAAGCAAGTTACAACATCTCAGGGCACCAGGTGCAATTTAGTGAGCAGGACAAGTAACCTAGGCAGCATGTCTTTGGACTGTGGGAGGAGATCGGAGCACCCGGCGAAAACCCACGCGGACACGCAGGGGGAAAACACGCAAACTCTACACCCGAGCAGGAACTTTCTTGACTCGGGTCAAGTGGCCTAAGGCGCCGTGGCACCAGGCTACGAATAGAAATAAAAATGAAAGGGGGCCGGGGGTGGGATGTAGGCCACCATTTTATTGGCTGCATCAAGGCCCAGGCTAATCTTAATTCACAATATCAGAGTCTGTTTCAACCAGACCTTATTTTCTCGTCTAAATATGTATCATCGTCTCCTTTGTATTGCTTTGTCTCGTTTGTGCAGTGTGTTCACTCAATTATGTATTGTAAAATTCTCATTGACGTGTGATAATTGCTTTCCAAATTCGCGTTTTCGGAGAGCCATGTCACGACTTCTGAGACTTCTGAGACTCAGAACGTCTGAGGATGCCTCCACCGTGAGAGGCGAAACGTTGCGAAGGAGAGTGGAGGAGCTTTAGAGCACAATCATCATGAAATCGAGCAGTGAAAATGTACATCAGTATATCATTGACATATACGTTTCATGAATTAAATTGATTCTTATATGCACAAGTATACAAATATATAACAAGTATAATAAATGTATGCATAATGCCTTACGCGGCGATGGACTGGCGTCCCGTCGTCGGGTGTATTCCTGCCTTACGCCCTGTGTTTCCGGGATAGGCTCCGGCTCACCGTGACCCTATATAGGATTAAGCGGTTTCAGATAATGAGATGAGATAATGCCTTACGAGCCTGATTAGAATCCGCATATAAAAGTAAATGTGTTAAGTGGCTCCACTTCTCAAATGTGAACTTTAAACAAAATACGTAGTTTCATAGCACCATGAAATACAGAAATTTATATACGTTGAATGTTAAGTATTTTACACTGATGGATGCATCGCAATTACCCACAGATGCTCATAGCGCTTTCAAGACTCAACAGCGGCTCAAATAAAAAGTCTTAGCGATCGTAAGATTGCGGCCACCAACATCTAAATAAAAATCCAAAACAAAAATGAAGATGATCGCGAGGTGAGAAAAAACATATTGTGACGGAAAAATAAATGTGATGTGGAGTGACAACATCAGGACACTTGAAAATATGAACAAGTGAATTATTTTGACATTAGGGAGGCAAAAGCCATAGCAGTCTTATTTTGAAGAACTGGTTGAGACAAGCAATGTAAGTAGTGAAGAGCTTATTTTAAACCCTTTAACTGCATGCCCATTGTGAAAACGAATCATACAACTTCACGTATATACACATATATAAATATTTTGAGCTAACAACAAAATCGGTGCGCAGTAAACGTGTATATAAATCGGCAGGCTGCTGCCTGAACTCGGCCACACTTGGTGATTAGCAAATGCCGCAACACACGTTATAAAACCCTCACACTACCTTCCGACTGCTGAGAGGCTATGACAGTTTGAGCACCTCGTGCCAAACTGGAGGCATAGTCACGGTTTTTATTAAAAAGCACGACATGTCCTATACATTTGCAAATGTCCTTTCCACAGGGTAAGAGCACGGATGTTACAATTAAGGACGATATGAACACGCTTTCCTTACAAATGCAAATTAGCAATCATTACGTGCACATCTGATAAATATATGGTGTCAGATTAATGTGTATCAACATGGATTGTGCTGAAACAATACGAGTCAATTATTGCATTTTGTAATGCTCTTAAAATTAGTGAATTGTCACATTTTTATTTGTGGGTAAACGGTGGCTACATGATTATTTTGTTTTGATTACGCTGTGTGTCTGCATATATATATCCTTTGATTGCGGATTGCATACCTATATAGATGTTAGCAGTGGAGAGTTGTAAGTGAAAAGTGTTCAGACTGTGCACTCTGCTATGAACAACAGCAATGCCTCTTATTCTGTTGTTATTGTTGGCATGTTCTTCTCTCCATTGCTCTGTGCGGCGCTTTGTGACCCTCGGGTTAAAGGCACTTTAGAAATGCAAATTTTATTAGTAGTAGTATTTGCCCAGAAAAGCCTCACTAGGTCCTAGCATTATTTAAAAATGGCTTTTTTGAAACAATATTGGAGTATTTACCTATTACCATTTACGTGCCACGCTAGGTGCCAACTGAAATTCCCGGAGGGACGCTATCATTGTACAGGAAGAGAAAAAAACAGATGCATTTAAGAATTGCTTGATGTACTGCCACCTACTGGCCACTCAGCTCTGGCGCGTATTCCGAGATGGGGCGCGTTCATGGTGATTATCCCATTATAAATTCATGGGGTTTGCAGCTCCACCTATACTATAGCATTGTGCTTTTGTGTTAGGAGTGCCATCCTGGCCTTGGGCATATTTCTGTGTGGAGTTTGTGTATTCTCCCCTTGTTCTGCGTGGGTTTCCTCCGAGCTCTCCGGTTTCCTCCTACAATAAATAAAAACGTATTAATTCATTGACCGATTACGTCCTAATATATAGGAAGCAGTGTGTGGCAATATAGTGTCGGCAAACCGCCTGGCTGCCTCTCTGTGCTTTCCTCGCGCCTCTGAGTCGTTCTCTGTCGAATGAATACCTTCGACAGTGAATGAATATGTGCGCGTTATAAATGTACAATTATCATTATTATTGTTAAATGCCATCACAGACCGGAGGGTGTCCTATGTGTGTTGTTATCGTCAGTGAGTATCTGTACCCCCCTAAATCCTGTAGAGGGTTGCGGGGGACCAGAGCCTATCCCAGCAGACAGAGGGCGAAAGGCGGGCTAAACCTGGAATGTAAAGCCAGTACATCGCAGGGCTCCTTTTTGGGGCAATTTACTCAGCAGATAAAATAACCTAAACAGCAGCGTGACTTGGACGGTGGGAAGAAACCAAAGTACTGTGTGAAAACCCACGCGGACACAGGGAGAACATGCAGACTCCACACAGAAAGCAGCACCCGAGCCGAGCGTCGAACCCGGGACCTTCTTGTTGAGAGGCGACAGCGCCACCCACACTGGGCAACCGTGCTGCCCCAATTTCCCAATATCTCATCTCATCTCATTATCTGAAACCGCTTAATCCTATATAGGGTCACGGTGAAGCCGGAGCCTATCCCGGAAACATAGGGCGTAAGGCAGGAATACACCCGACGACGGGACGCCGGTCCATCGCCGGGCATTGCGGGACAATTTTAGTCTGCGAGCCAATCAACCTATCCAGGAGCATGCTTTTGGACTGTGGAAGGAAACCGGAGTACCCGGCGAAAACCCACGCGGACACGGGGAGAGCATGCAAACTCCACACAGAAAGGCACCCGAGCCGAGAGACTCGAACCCGGGACCTTCTTGCTGTGAGGCGTCAGCGCTAACCACTGGGCAACCGTGCTGCCCCAATTTCCCAATATATGTAATACAATTTATATGCATTATAATTTTGCATTTTAAAATTGTAGTTGAAAGCCTCATCAGATTGTACATGTTTGTTCTGCAACGATGTGTATATATTTTTAAAAATGTTTAAAATGTTGCTGATTTTCCGCTCTGGTGCCGTTGTAGTTGACGTTCCGTTGTCTCCGCAGCTCTTGTGCAGCGCTGTGACCTGCGATTGAAAAGCGCTGTATAAACGCAATTATTATTATTATATTGTGGATAAACGTGTGGTAAACAATGGGTTGTGATGATCTTCAGGAATCGAGGAAAACTGAGTCTTCGCTGTTACGTGGGATGATTAACACCTGCTCGTGAGAAAGGTGCTCGATTAAACGTGGTTTCAAAAAATTTTCTGCGATTTCTTCCTTTACGCGAGTCTGCCCTGACACAATCGGCTTAAATTCTCACCGCACAGGAAGTAAAGTGGACACGTTTAGTATATCATTTCTACATTACTATTTCACACATTCAAAAATGTACAATTTGCTCCAAATAAACACAGTAATTACTCTGAAATGCTGCGGTAAAAAAAAAAACAACAACCCGCAGTACAAGGCCTGCCCTGGGGCCCCCGAGGAATGCGAATCACACGTGGTTTATGACTGCTGCGGACTCGCTCCTTGGGCCTCAAGGAGAAAACTCCTCCTCCTCCTCCCCCCCATGGTGGTGCAGACGCCGCGCCCGGCACGGCTGAGGAATGCGAAAATCGGCAGCTGAGACCA
Source organism: Mordacia mordax (assembly GCA_036362905.1). Classification (NCBI taxonomy): domain Eukaryota; kingdom Metazoa; phylum Chordata; class Hyperoartia; order Petromyzontiformes; family Petromyzontidae; genus Mordacia; species Mordacia mordax. Next base: position 7,081,483 of record JAZEWT010000002.1, read on the forward strand.
AACAACGCTGCTGTCATCGTCGTGATGACAAAAAAAAAGTTATATTAAACGATAATTTATAGACTGTTTGAGAATTGCCCCGAAGAGTTGCTCATTAGGGACAGCAGAATGTGCCCAGTGAATTTGTGAGCTCTGGATGCGGGATACTTAACGACAAACGCCACAACAGATTCAATCAAAACGTAAATAAACAAATTCACCACACCATTAATTATAATAATTGCATTTATAGAGCGCTCTTCACCCGAGGTTCACAAAAACGTTGCACGGAGCTGCGGAGAGAACGGCGCGTCAACAACAACGACATAAGAACGGAAAATCAGCAACAATAATGTTTCTGGGTTTTTTTTTTTTACAGCCTTGGACAATTGGTACGGGGCTCCGAAAAGCAAAACTTCTGTCTTGTCGCGATTTAATTTTATAAAATTTGAATTGAGACAGGTCTTCACAGTTGACAGTGAGGATGACATGCAAAGACCAGACGCATTGATGGATGCTTTGCGTGGATGTAGATTTGGGATAACCGGGAGAGGTGTAAACCCTTGTGACAAGTGACGTTAGCCCTGGTGGGGAATTCTAAATCGGGTCAACGGGGTTTATTGGCAGTGCTAACTATTGCGCCACCTCTCCCCCACATAAGTACTACTGAGAAGCGAAGAGAGTTCCCTTTTCTCCTGGCACATTCTATAACGTGACATATAAACGCAGCCTTGAAGGTGTGATAAATATAATCCTTTGATAAGTGATACATTTCCTGGAGGATAGTACAATTAGAGGAAACTGTTGTCAACGTCTTTCTAAAGCAATGACTCAGGTTTAGCTAGGACGTGCTTGATGGCAATGTGTCTCTGTAGTGCGTAAGAAATCTTAAAATATCAGATGAACCACTTGGGTGAAATTTCCCATGACTAGTTTTTAGCCTCCCATTCCAATAATTGATGGCTCAGTGCCAGGATTTGAAAACCGCACAGCTTTCTGGTCACACACATCGTTAATCTTCATCTCATCTCATCTCATTGTATGAAACCGCTTAGTCCTATACAGGGTCAGAGTGAAGCCGGAGCCTATCCCGGCAGACACAGGGCGCAAGGCAAGGATATAGCGACGATGGGACGCCAGCCCATCGCCGGGCACTGCGGGGCAATTTAGCCTGCGAGCCAATCAACCTATGCAGCAGCATGCTTTTTGGACTGTGGGAGGAAACCGGAGTGCCCGGCGAAAACCCACGCGGACACGGGGAGAGCATGCAAACTCCACACAGAAAGGCACCCGAGCCGAGAGATTCGAACCCGGGACCTTCTTGCTGTGAGGCGACCGCGCTAACCACTGGGCCACCGCGACACCCGTTAATCTTCATATATCAGCGAATACATGTTAATTCACATCATGGGTATAATGCGGCATCGGTTTGTTAATTAGTATTAATTCAAAAGCTCATGAAACACGTATTGAAACTTGTGTGGGATCGATGTGTTGTGATTGGTTGCAGGAGATATAAATAAGCACAATTCTAAAATCCCAGAGCTACCTCTTTCCATCCAGTATAATTGGGGTACACCACAGTTGGTCGATCAGCGTGTCGTGTGTGGTGGGGGTAAAGTGTGGGTACTTCCATCTCAAGAAGTCTGGTCAGTTTGGAAGAGGAGGCTATAATACCCATCGAGGGGTTCTCTAGAGTTCCCTCTAGCAGTGGTCGAGTAAACAAACGTCACGCCTACGTCATGGTCTTCTATGTGGAGTGTCTAACAGGTTCACGATATGATGACTGCTTGGAAAAGCGGCTCTTTCGGGACAGCCGCGTCGATCGAGAGGGAGTGATCGACACGGCTGTCCCGAGAGAGCAGCTTTTCGAAGCAATCGTCATGCATCGAGCCGTGAAAACCCACAGGTACACTATAGGCACGCACTACTATCTATATATAATGGAGCGAGTGTTTTCATATGTGATGCCCGATGGGGAACCCGCTGTCGTAGAGTTGAACTCGTCGCATCTCACACCAGGCACCCGGGCTCTGACGTGCGCATGCGGCCACGTGGTGCGGGCTTCTTACGGCTTCAGCAGCAACACCAGCACTCACTCCGCGATAGATCAGCAGAGGCTTTCAGGGTTTTCGATGCTTTAATGATTAACACAACAAAACGACCGGGGTAACACCGCACATTGACTCCTACCTCCCACGCGCAATCTCGCGGCTACATGCTGCGCTGCCTCTTCACCAATTCCCCCGGAGAACTCTATCTTGCGCTTGCGAGCACCCCGTCACATCTCTCCCGGACGCCACATCACGCCACGTCTCTCCTCCAATCCACGGTGCCCGCGAGGTTCACCACTCTCCGGCCCACGTGATGTTTACGATCTACGAGTTGACCTCTACTTACCCCTCGCGCGCACCCCTCGTAACGCACCTAGCCTATCACGCGCGAGGTTGGGCACCACACATGTATGTCCACACTGAGGATACTGGCTTGGAATCTTTCATAAGCGCACACTTTACCTGCGTAACACCAAAACGTTTATTTCTTATATCGGTTTGACTTCGCACTTATTGATTACACTTCTGAAACGTCACAGAGCCAGCAATATTCCCAAAAGGACATCGAGAGGAAATCCAGGTCAAAACAGTGCTGTTAGCAGACGTTATCAACAACATAAAAGCCAGACGGACATATTACACGCTTGGAACACGACCCAGAATTAGCGAGGATGGGTGGGTGGTGAGCTTTGAATAATTTCACGAAACTTTCTACGTCAGCCATTATTTTAAATTTACGTGCAAATAATTCACAATAATTGGAGCAGCGCCGACTTTTAAGAGAATGGCAGTTTGGCAGCAGATGTTAACCCATCGGAGGGAGAAATCCGACTACAGATGGAGCGTGGGCTCGACATTTCGAGTGAGAGTTTGGCAGGGAGAGTATGGTGGAGGGATATCGAAAGTGTGGTCTCGTAAATGATTGAGTGTTTGACAGTAGACGCTGCTTTGTGCCCGTGTAGCGGAGCTGCTGTCATTAGCGCGCTGTGCTGCAAAAACCTGCGGCCACACCCAACATCAGTAGGATCTTGAGACTTCGTTTCAAAAACGTCGCGAGGTGGAGAGAGGAAGCGATCGACGCGGCCGTCCCGAGAGGGCAGCTTTTCGAAGCAATCATCATGTATCGAGCCGTGAAAACCTACATCATTATAATAAACTTAGCCTTAAATGGGTACGTGGTGTGTGGTGTGAACGTCAGCATTGGAGAGACAAAGGTGGCCGGACAATGGCACAAACAACACCACACTGTCACACGCCTGAATATGTGCTTGCTGACGGTACTTGTCCCAATGGTAATATGAAGGCTACATGCAAAACCTTTGTATTTGTGTATAAGAGTTAATTGCCTAAACACAGATTCTGCGTCCTCGAATCACGTTTTACACGCCTGGATATTCCAGTGGTTATAGAATCTGTTGTAGACACCTCTTGAATGTTTCAGTGGTTTTAATGCAACAACTTCTGGAAAGTACTTTTTTTCACTTTACTTTTACAGCCATTTGTCAACACACTGCTGGGGAAAATCCTCTCCATGCCATGTTTGTGGTGGGGAAAGTTTGATTGACCATACATCAGGAGTTCTTAGATTTGTGCACTTTACGACCCACTTGGATCTGGTGTCCATGAACCACTAGGTCGCGATTCTTAACCCACCTGTTTAGAATGGCGACTGTATATCACTCGCCACTGATGTTATCCGTGCGTATTACGGTTATTGAAATTGTCAAAGTACCACTCGCACTCTGCGACTAACTCACACATCAAGGCTTCCTCTGCGAGAGGCGTAAACATCCCTGTGATTTCAAACAATCCAGCGAGACTTCTTTTGCTAGAGCATGCATATTTACAGCTGTGGTGCCCAGCCTCGCGCGTGACAGACTAGGTGCGTTACGAGGGGTGTGCACAAGGGGTAACTCGAGGTCATCGTGGAGATCGTAAACATTATGTGGGTCGGAGAGTGACGGAGAGAATGCGTGGTGTGCGGACGCCGTGGATTGGAGGAGAGACCGTAAAGAGCACACGAGGATGGAGAGCACACGAGGATGCACACGACGGTGGAGAGCACACGAGGATGGAGAGCACACGAGGATGGAGAGTAAGCGGGCTCACGGGCGCTGCGGAGAGTATAAGAAGCACATGCGTGCAAGCGCAAGAGAGTTCTCCAGGGGAATCGGTGAGGAGGCAGCGCAACATGTAGCCAGCAAGGTTGCGCGTGGGTGCGCTAAGCACGTGGGGGGTAGGAGTCGACATGCGGTGTTATCCCGGTCGTTATGTTGCGTTAGTCAAGAAAGCATCGAAAACCCGAGAAGCCTCTGCTGATCTATCGCGGAGTGGGTGTTGGTGTCGCTGGTGCTGCCGCTCTAAGCCGTAAGAAGCCCGCGCCACGTGGCCACACGCGCACGTCGGAACCCGGGTGCCTGGCGGAGATGCGATGAGTTCGACTCTACAAGAGAGGGATCTCCGTCGGGCATCACACAGCCCTATCCACTACTGGATCGGAGCCTTTCCACTCTTTGTGGAAGATGATTTGCCCAAAATTTACAAAGCTGGTCAAATAGGGCAGCGATTGTAAGTGTGTAACACAAATTCCCCCCCAACGTGACCACCTTGCACAACAGGTGTTGTATGTTGCGAGGATTCATGTTGGGCAGTGGAGGACAGAGTGCGTACAAATGCATTGTTGCCGAAGAAGCTTTCTGTGATGAATACATTAAACTACTTTAGGTGCTCAGAAAAACGTATCCTATTAATAATGGGTAATTTGTTTTAGCAATGCTGCGAATACGGGTTTAAGAATTCACGCCTCTTTGCAAGCAATCCCCAATCTCATCTCATCTCATTATCTGAAACCGCTTAATCCTATATAGGGTCACGGTGAGCCGGAGCCTATCCCGGAAACACAGGGCGCAAGGTAGGAATACACCCGACGACGGGACGCCAGTCCATCGCCGGCAATCCCCAATCATTTCACGAATTATCACGATGCAGTCCTGCTCATTATTTTAAGCAACAGCCATCCTATTTTAACACAACATAGATCGTCAGCGCCTCTCGTGGCTGCGTGAGTCACGTGAGCAATTTAGATCCATCTTGTCCGTGAACATCACGAATATCACCCAATTACGACAAATACAAACTACGTCGATGTGTAAACATTGAGCTAAGCTCTATGCAACTTTAAGTTAAGGAACTGATGTTGCCGGATTTTTCCACCGCTATTAATATTTATCAACGCATCTCATAGTGCAGATTAGTGCAAGATAAAATCGCATTGCTAAGAGAGCACAGTTTGAAAAATTTTGCTCAGAGCCTAGAGTGCCGAACACAATGAATCCGTGTACATCTGCTTAACTCAGTTAAACGTGGTCTATTTAAAATGAGCATTGCTTATTTATCTGTTGCAAAAAAATGTTCTTGTTGGTATGCCGTTCATATGTCGTTGTTGTTGCTGACATGCCGTTCTCGCTACAGCTCTGTGCAGCGTATTGTAATCCTCGGGTGAAAAGCGCTGTAGAAGTGCAATAATTATTGTTATCTCATCTCATAGTCAGAAACTGCTTAATCCAGCATAGGGTTGCGGTGAGCCGGAACCTATCCCGGCAGACACAGGGCGCAAGGCAGGGATATACCCACGATTGGACGCCAGTCCATCGTGGGCACTGAGGGCAATTTAGCCTTCAAGTCAATTAACCTGTGCAGAAGCATGTGTTTTGGACTGTGGGAGGAAACCGGAATGCCCGGTGAAAACCCACCCGAACACGGGGAGAGAACATGCAAACTCCACACAGAAAGGCACCCGAGCCGAGATTCGAACCCGGGTTCTTCTTGCTGCGAGGCAACAGCGCTCCCCACTGGGTCACCGTGGCGCCCTGCAATTATTCTTATAATTAGCAGTGTTTTTTCAAATACCTATTGTCGGCACAAAGGGGTGTTTCGACGTGGATGTTTTAGGTAGGGTGTTCGTACCTTTTGCCCTGAGTCATGATGTCAGCAGAATAAAAACTGCACACGCGTGCATATTATTTCGATGTGTCACAAGTCATTTTAACTTTTTTAAAGTGTAAAAAAAAATACGTTTGAATGACCACATTTCACTTGCATTTCAAAAGTTTCGAACTTTTCCCTGGTTGAAAGCGTGTTTTTAAATGACTTACGAATTGCAGTTTGTTACTTTATTTAAAATAAAAACTGCTTTAGCGATCCATGACTACAGACGGGGGAGATTATGCCTCCCCCTCCTCCCCCGCAACCCTGTACACGATTAAGTGGGCATTGGTTTTTCGCCGTATACATGGATTTCCTCCCACCATCCAAAAAACACGCCCAGGTTAATTGACAGTTGGTTTAAATCGTCCCCCAATGCCCTGCGATAAAGCATCGCGCGGGGCCTGCACGTGGGATGGCAAACCGTGCAGCGGGTCACCTCGGCGACCACAGCCATGAAAACCCCACTAGGGGTCGACATCAACGCCGTGCCGACGTAGGGCAGCGAAGAAGAAGCGGGTACTGATAATCAATGAATGAATTATGAACCCTCTGAGCTTTGTACGTGACAGTGAAAACAACAACCAACAAACCACAATGAGTTATTAAAGAACTCCACCGGAGAGGCTGCAAAATGTGGGTCCAAAATAAACACGAGCAAAATAAACTTTGCAACAAGCTCGATAAATTAGAGATCAGTAGCTATATGCACACAACTGGAAAACAGAGCACGTTATGTCTATCTGCGACAATTATCACAGAAAGATGAGTTTCAAAATGATATATTAAATGAACCGACGTCAGCAGGATTGAATGCGCTTCGAAAACCGAACTTGACAATAAAAAGCAAAATGCCAACATCCTTGAAGCAAAACATTTTCAATCAGCTCATATTACTCACCACGACAGATGGATCATAAACATGAAAACTGACAAGAAGAAATAAAAACCGTTACATATGCAAAAGAAGTTTGGAGAGTCCGTATGCTTGGGATTACACTGAGAGGGCAAAAGTGGAACACCTGTATCAGGGAGAGCCACAAACTGTAAACAACATGTTTGCTTGGACAGGACACTTCGCTAGGTCTTGGACGAAAATGGTGGCCGGGTGGCAGGCAGGACAAGATACATTTGCAACTCACCGACAGAAAGATCTCCCTGAGAGTTTGATTCTCGCCTTGAGCGCCTTTATTTGTGGAGTGTATTCTCTCACCTGTTCTGCGTGGGTTTCCCCCAGGTTCTCCAGTTTCCACCCACAACAAAAAAAAAACACTCATTAATTAATTGGACGATACCATCATAATATATTGGACGCAGTCTCTGTCATACGTTGACGGCGGCTCACCGCGTGGCTACCTGCCCCCCTCCCCCGCCTCTTTGCGGTTTCAATCTGTATCATTATTCTCATCTCATTGTCAAAAACCGCTTAGTCCTGTACAGGGTCGCGGTGAGCCGGAGTCTATCCCGGCAAATACAGGGCGCAAGGCAGGGATATGCCTACGATTGGACGCCAGTCCATCACCGGGCACTGCGGGCAATTTAGTCTGCAAGCCAATTAACCTATGCAGCAGCAGCCTGTTTTTCTGGACTGTGGGAGGAAACCGGAGTGCCCGGACAAAACCCACGCGGACACGGGGAGAACATGCAAACTCCACACAGAAAGGCACCCGAGCCGAGATTAGAACCCGGGACCTTCTTGCTATGAGGCGACAGCGCTACCCACTGAGCCACCGTACGTGATTAAGATTTGTTGTGAATTTAATGTATAAGTTCAGGTTAGTCTCAGCGGCAGTATTGCACGGGCTGAGTTATAAAAAAGATGCTATATGGCCTGAAAGTTCACGTTATATTCGTTAACATTTCTCAAGCTCTAATGTTCTTATAATAGTTCACCAAATATCCAATTGTTGAACAAATTGCATGGTGAAAAAGAAAAATCCCTCCTAAGCTGTTGTGTTTACAAAAGAATTAGCTGCATTATTTCATGTAAAGTCTTAGTCGTAGTATTTAATCTCTTGTACAGCTAAACATTTGCCACGGCATTTTACAGACGAACCTCTGTGAGCATACCTTTTCTGAACTTGATAAATGCACTTCATCATTACACTGGATGAATAGTTCTGTGATGAGATTAAAAAGTGCACTTTGCCTGCATATATCAGCACCACATACACTACCGTTTTATCCTGATTTTGATGTTATATATGCAGTAATAGTACGTACAGCTTATCCTTGCGATCAGTGACTTACCTGCAGATTTATTTCTTGAATAAAATATATCCGGATTTAAAGATCGTCTGCTGGGTTCAACAGAGTTAAACATTCAACATTTATAATAGCAAAAACAAAAGAGGGCCAAAAGCAAATTTTGTTGAGACCAAATGTTTGCTAATGTATTACAGTCTGTTGACTATAAGACATTAGCAAACTAATATTTTTAAACTATTGGTTGTCGCGGGTATATGCAGTGAATATATCATTTAAGAAACGCCATTTGTTGCAAAGCTACAAGTCCAGATTTTTTTTTACTTTTAATAATTACAATGCGTTAGAGATGGCTGAGTAGCTCAGCTGTGAAAGTGCTGAGCTGGTGTCGCTAATATCCTGCACTTGAATCAGTTCCCAATTCTTGCAACTTGATGGTCTCAGCCAGGTCGCTGCACAAAAAGCACCATTGTTTGCAGAAGAAGTTTCAAATGTTTCTGCTTTAATCAGAATTCACCGTTCCAACCGAGGATGAAAGAGCTTAACTGTATTTCATAATTACCAGTCAGCATATGAAACGAGTTCCCAATCAAATACATAACCTATGAAATTCAAATATTGATGCAACCTGTACACAATTCGTCATGCATTTTTCTTATTTAAGTCTCATCTCATCTCATTGTCAGAAACCGCATAGTCCTGTACAAGGTCGCGGTGAGCCGGAGCCTATCCCGGCAGACACAAGGCGCAAGGCAGGGATATATCCACGATGGGACGCCAGTCCATCACCGGGCACTGAGGGCAATTTAGTCTGCGAGCCAATAAACCTATGCAGCAGCATGTTTTTTGGACTGTGGAAGGAAACTGGGGTGCCCCGCGAAAACTCATGCGGACACAGGGAGAACATGCAAACTCCACACAGAAAGGCACCCGAGCCGTGATTCGAACCCGGGTGCTTCTTGCTGTGTGACATTTTTTATTTGACACCAGTGAATTTGTAATGATGTAGGTTTTCACGGCTCGATGCATGATGATTGCTTCGAAAAGCTGCTCTCTCGGGACAGCCGCGTCGATGGCTCTCTCTCCTCTCCTCGCGACGTTTCGCCTCACGCGTTAGAGGCATCCTCAGGCGCAGTGTGCGTGCGTAGTTCCTGTTGCAGTGTTGCTCCTTATATATGTGGGTACTATGCCTGTGTCGAGTCATCTTTTGTTGTGTAAGTCTGCATCTGAATCACCTTAACATCTCATCTCATTGTCTGAAACCGCTTAGTCCTATACAGGGTCACGGTGAAGCTGGAGCCTATCCCGGCAGACACAGGGCGCAAGGCAAGGATATACCGACGATGGGACGCCAGTCCATCGCCGGGCACTGCGGGGCAATTTAGCCTGCGAGACAATTAACCTATGTAACAGCATGCTTTTTGGACTGTGGGAGGAAACCGGAGTGCCCGGCGAAAACCCACGCGGACACGGGGAGAGCATGCAAACTCCACACAGAAAGGCACCCGAGCCGAGAGATTCGAACCCGGGACCTTCTTGCTGTGAGGCGTCAGCGCTAACCACTGGGCCACCGCGCCGCCCCCATGAATACATGAAATTCTTTATTTAACATCCCATCAGCCACTGAACCTTCTGGAAATGCATAATTTCACTACTATATATTTCATACACATAAATTCCATAACGATTTCAAAATACTGTATGGCGTCTTACCAGCAGTCAGCCTTGCTTAACTCAAACGCTGGTAAACGGCAATAGCTTACAGGCAAAAACCCTCTATTTACTATATGGGTCGCAGTTCAATGCACAATTATATCATGCTATTATTAATAATAATCGATGTCTCGGGTTTGCTGGGTGACTGCTGGCTGGGCTCTTCTTCACCCCAAGATTAATACTATATCAAGTCAACAGCAGGGCATTGCCACTGAAGCGATAGAAAGAAGTTCAGAAGATATTTCAGATAGCAAAAATGAAGAGTTGGAAGTAATGAATACAGAAGACTACCGTTCATTTCATATTGTTCCATCTTTTCAATGTGTGCTGCAATTAGTGTAATTCTTTTGTAATAATGTAGATTTTCACGGCTCGATGCATGATGTTTGCTTCGAAAAGCTGATCTCTCGGGACAGCCGCGTCGATCGCTCCCTCTCTCCACCTCGCGACTGAGGATGCCTCTCACGTATGAGACGAAACGTCGCGAGGTGGAGAGAGGAAGCTAACGACGCGACTGTCCCGAGAGAGCAGTTTTCGAAGCAATCATCATGAAATTCTTTTGCTAAAATGCTCTTTAAATTCGAATCTAGAAGGGGAAATTTGTTTTCAGCATGTTATTATGTAAAAAAAAGCAGATGTGGAAGAAAAAGTAATTGTGGAAGATATAAGTATAAAAATACACAACCAATGTCTCTTTCATCGATATTAACCACCAAATTAAAAATATTTCTTCACATCCATCAGCCACAGCACTTTCTGAAGGTATGTAATTTTAGCATCATGTTAATTCAATACAATCAAATTGTGAAGTGCTTATGAAAAGCAGTCAGTCATGCTTGCTTGATTGATCGTGCATAGTGAAATTGTAGATATAATTAGCAAATGTTTCTGAAGAAGCTGTTTTTATAAATGATTCAATTGAGTTTTTTTTAATTCCCAGCACGTGAGCAAAACATTGGATATCGTGCTGAATAACATGCAATACAATGCAAAAACACACCAGAGGCCCTATATAGCACAACCACAAAAAACTGTTGTAGAGAAGGGTAGTGTTTTGTGGACAGGAAACTGTAAAGACAAGATTTAGACTGAGGTGGCTAGATGGCAGTAGAGCAATGCATTCTTGAATCTATGCTTGTGGATATGTGAGTCACCCCATCCTCGTAAACATGGCAAGTGTACTCCAGGTATTTCATTTTCCTCATGCCAAACACATGATATACTGCAATTGGCCACACTTAAGCATATAACAGGATTCCCCTTAAAATGATTCTTGTGATTCAGACTTTTTTTTTTAATAAAGGGCTTAATGAAGGAACCACGGTAATATTGTAGTGGTGGCAGAGCAGAATGACAATTTTTTTTATGTCAAGATTAAGTAGTTAGAACTCCATTCTGTCTCCACATTGTAAACATCGTCCATCAGTCTATTGGCTTTCCAGACCCAAAGCACCAAGCAGCATTTGCTTAAACAGTCGACCGGTTGACATTTTCGGACTCGTTGCCGGTGCCTTGGACTTGTAAATCGAATTGCACTTGGGTAGGTTTTCACGGCTTGATACACGGTGATTGCTTGCCAAAGCTAGTCTTTCGGCATGGCCGTGTCGTGTGCTCCAGAGTCTCAGAACGCATGAGGAAGCCTCCAACGTGGGAGACGAAACGTCGTGAAGGAGGCGCTCGACACGGCTATCACGAAAGAACAGCGTTGGAAAGCAATCATCTTGCAATCAAATGCTACTGGTTGTTGCCAATTTTACAAGTAATTAACACTCTAACAACTCAAAGGCACGGTGGCCCAGTGGGTAGCGCTGTCGCCTCACAGCAAGAAGGGTTCCGGGTTCGAATCTCTCGGCTCGGGTGCCTTTCTGTGTGGAGTTTGCGAGCTTCTCTCCCCGTGTCCGCGTGGGTTTTCGCCGGGCACTCCGGTTTCCTCCCACAGTCCAAACAAACATGCTGCTGCATAGGTTGACTTGCGGACTAAATTGCCCGCGGTGCCCGGTGATGGACTGGCGTCCCATCGTGGGTATATCCCTGCCTTGCGCCCTGTGTCCGCCGGGATAGGCTCCGGCTCACCGCGACCCTGTACAGGACTACGGGGTTTCTGACAATGAGGTGAGACAATAACAGTGGCGGTTATCGGCGGAAGGCTCCAACCTTCCATTGCCACCGCTGGTAGGGTCCCAGTGCCGTCAGCTACGAAGGCCAGCAAGGCACATGAAGAAGGTCGCAAAACACGCCCGACCGCCGATTGTCCGCCTGGTGGCAATGTCTACTACACGCCGCACAAGGGACTCCGTTTTAAGGCCGAGTCGATCTGGGCCGCGGACGGGACTCGAACCCGGGTGCTCGGCAGGGCTGCCCGCCGGGACAACGAGGGCAGCATGGAGGGGGGGAGGGAGGGGGGAGGGGAATTCCAGCCGCATTGCATTTCCCAGTCCGCTTAAGCTGCCGCCCAGCGGCTCACCGACTCGTCGCCATTGGGCGAGTGCGCGTTACGTCATTCCATCGGACCAATCGCCGCGGCCGCTTGCCGTGCCCGTTGCCTGTGCGCTGTGGGAAATGTGACGGCGAGTTAAATGTAGGTTCGGCCGCGATAAAAACACCATTAAAGCTGCGCCGCGGCCGCCGCCGCCTAAAGTTTCGCGTCGCACATCGTCCCTCCTCGTCGGCGGGGATTTAACCGCTTGCGCGCGTCGCTGTTGTTGGGGGGGGGTTGGTTTTTTTTGGACAGTCCCCTCTTTTTGTTGTTGTTGTTTTGTCTCCTTCAAAACGCGAGACCGTGGACCGCGACGTCGCTACCGGTTCGACGTGGGTAAGTAACCCGCGAGCGGCGCGCTTCGCCCGGCAGCGTCGCTAGCCGAGCGCCGGGGATTCGGGCCTACAATAGCCCGATGGCGTGGCCTTCTTTTATCGCGCCGTCAGACGACACAAAACGAGACGTACATTGTCGCAACGGCCGCTTGACCGTGTTTCACTTGTTGACGTATCTAACGCTGCGTTGGTACGCGATAGTCTTCGTCGTAATGTTAGTCGTGTGTGTGTGTGTGTGGTTTTTTTTGTTGGAAAATGCCCCGTTGTGCGGGAATGCGATAATGTATTGTGGTGACGATCTTGGGCACGTACAGTAGTCGAGGCAGCTGAGACGGGCGCTTTTGTATTTGAAAATATTACATTTGGGCACGATGCTTGCCTGCCGTGTAAACAAGAATAAGTGACCCGTCCGGTGTCTCGCGTGCCTTTTGTGAGGATGTGATACGTTAACAATAATGAAGGGTCGTCCAATGTGTAGTGAAGCCTGGACGTTCACACCTGTTTACAGTGGAAAATTAATAAACGTGGATTTTTTTTTTCATGAACCAGACCGAGGCACATTTGCGGTGCGATATGTCAGTGACACTTATTTCACCTTGATAAAATATGAATGCTTTGATGAATAAAAGCTGGCCGTGTTTTGGCAGCGTTATTTTTAACATTATTACTGCGCAATAGTTAGGAGTGCTTTAACATAATTTGCTTTACAGAGCTGACCGAGGGCGCTACGATATAGGCATTTGCCATTAATAATTAGAACGATTTGACCTAGGCATTTAAACATATGGAGCTGAACATTATTTAATCGTCAGGACATGTTTGCAAGTAGGGTATGTGTTGTTCTCCGGTGATGTTGTTCGTGGAGAAACGTTTTGAAAATGAAAGTGTGTACAATAACCTGTGCTAGTGGCACCTGTGCTAGTGGCACAAGTTATTAAGTACATTTACCATCCTTACCGATACCGTGATGCGGCATGCCTAACGCGAACACGCAGGGCCAGAATCGGCTGTTGGTGGCGTTCTTCTTTATAAACGTCATTTTTTTACACAATCTTTCTGCACAACTGGAGCAGAGGCTTCTTTAGGTTCAGTCTAAGCCACGCAGTGCCCGTCGTGTTTTGACGGCTACCTACATCGCGCTTGTCTTTATCTTTATACAAGTATAATGATCGCACTGTGTAACCTTCACGAGCACATGTGGAATTATCGTTCAAATAAAGACACATGGAAAGAATATAAATGGATATATAGTGACGGGCTCAGAATGCCTGTCGTCTTGGGTGAATGCATTACATCTGTTGTTATGAGGTGACATTAAAATTAGGTAGACACACAATGACACGGTGTTACGTAAGCGTAACATACCAATGGTGTGCTCTAGCAAAACACTTACCTACACGTAGGGGAAGTCCCTTATTCGTCACTCTAGAAAGGCAAAAATTTTTTAGACATTTGAGCAGGGACTTTTCAAAACCAATTTATTTGCCATAACTACTAAGGATTATCTGTTTTATATCTTTGACTACAGCCGATGCAGTTTTTTTCCCATAGAAATTTGTATATCTAGTCTGTGATCTATAAATCAATTGCCTATCTTTAAAAAAAATATTTAAGTATCGACAATGCACAGTGTGTATCAACCTGTACAGCTGGTTGATCACGAGATTATTCATGTTTGAGACGTTTTAATCAATGAACGTTATCTTAATTTTTAGGCTATCCATCCCTTTACGCCCATTCACCATTAAAAGTAAATATTACCATGATTGTCAACATTTTTGTTATTGCCAGAATTTGTAACGCGCCTAAAATCTCAAATGTGAGAGGTCTCATTGACTCGTGAAGTTAGGAAACATTATTTGCTGCAGGAATATTGTGTGATTCCCAAACTCACCTACTACTGAACATGATTGAGTTTAAAATGAGTCCATGTGTTAAGTGCTTCCAGTTCGCGAGTCGTGCTGTCATCACTCCCATTATGGAGTCCAGAAAGGCTCGTTAAACGTGCTCAAACGTTTGCGTTTCAGATAACCTCCTGTAAGTGTTAAGATATGGTTTTGTCCGGATGACTCTTGGCACGAGTTCAACTTCTGCTTGTATTTAGAATAAC
>JAZEWT010000002.1:7096408-7115395 GCA_036362905.1 Mordacia mordax
AAATTATGGTTGTTTTGTCTTAGTTTGCATGTCAATAGCACGTCTGAAGCATGGCCGTATAGATTCATGCGGTTGGCATAAAACATGGATAGGTTGAATTCCATGAAAAGGGATCTCATGCCGTTTGCTGTAATGGTATTTCGTGTCGCAAGACGCAGATGCTACTTGGATCAGCCAAGTAGCAAGAAGAAAATGTGGTCTCTTCTCATGGTACCTTTGCATTGGTTCCTGATTAATTGCAAATGCTGGGGAAGCTGAGCATTTCTATCAGCCTGATGAATATATATGCTTGTTTCCTAATTTTTTTACTGCAAGGTTATGAATTCTATCTTGGACCACAAATAATAGTTTTATTTATAGCATTTCAGCATGCATTTCTGACTTTTGTTCAATATACTGTGAACATCATAATGAAGAACTTAATCCTGGCCTCAGGAAGCATTTTATTGAAAGCCATCTATATAATCTATGGAGCAAGTGTTTTACCCATGTGTCTGCACTGAGGGTACCTGTTTCATAAGCACGCATTTTATCTCCAACACAAAGGCGTTTTACATTTCATTTCAGCATTAGTTTCCACTTATTGATGACACCTCTGAAACACTTTCAACTTTAAAGTCCCACCTTTGAACTACAGTACCATCAACTCTTCTTAGCCACTCTTTTGCCTTTATCCGGGAAGAAATTCAAGGCTAAACAGTCATGTTTGTAGACATAAGAGCATATCACACGGCGTTGAACAAGATAGCAAGGCGGGATACTCGATTAAGATAACCAGAAATTTAGTTTCTTTGTAGTATTCATCATGCATAATTGGTTTAATACCCAGTTCTAAAGTATAACTTAATGAGCATGCCTGATTAACTGTGTATTTATTATTCCATTGTCTAGACATGCATGTGTGTTAATTTTGCAAAATTGTAACTTTTAAGGAGCATACGTCACCGATAACCCTATTGCAGTGGTTGTCTGTCCAAGTGAGCTGCAGGTCAATTTATCTCTATGGTGACCGATTACGTCTCTAACCCTTTCCGTTGTGCTAATCAGCTATCGTAATATTGCAGTTGTGGGCTGTCCCTTGGAGGTGACACCAAGTCATTTTATCCGCTTTTGGACTTTAAAGGTCACCTGACACTTTGCACAGTGGAGTACGGTAGGCTAATGTGTGACCAAATTAAGCATCTGCCTTGAGTCGTTATTTATCAGGACTTGTGTACAGCTGCTGATTACATAATGACACTACCTGGTTACGTAAATATACTTGGTGTTAATAACAGTGATAGCTTCAGGATTGCAATTTCCCTTCCTCTCCTGAATACTTGCCCGCTAGCATGTCAAACGTCATTTGCCCCGCGGCACGTTGCATCACCACTAGCTGTTTGTCAAGCATGCAAACCGAACTGTGTGGTGCCTCAGAGGAAGGTCACTGACACCAGTGAGTCTGCTCACATGGGTCTGCTGTAATGCGAGGCAATGTACTACATATAGTGGTGAGGCTATAGATGAGATCTAATACAATAGCGGATCGCGTATATGTATGTAGTGGGAGTTTAACTCCATGTAGCAAGCTGCGCTTTAAGTTATCTCTTTGAATTCTCCTAGAATTGACACTTGTAGTGAGCATTAAGGTAGGTTACGATACGAATTTGTAGTCGTACACATACATATTAATGATATAATTGCACATTCTTAATGTAACTTTCTGACAATATGAATGTACGATCATATTGCTAAATAAGTAAATGAAAAAGTAGATTTTTTTAGGTGTTAGTTGAGTAATCTGATTTTTATTATCTGTTATTATGACTTGAAAAGCCGATCACATTTTAGGTCCATTTTATGTAAAATTTCAGAAAATTCTAACGGGTTCACAAACAATTTCTCACTACTGCAGAAGTAGAGTTATTGGCGTCTCCTCTGTGAGTTAATGCAGCTGTTGGATATTACCCCTTCACCATGCTAATGCTGACTGGTTCACTTGTGTGCTTACAGATTACTCACTTGTGTCCTATAGCAGTGGTCTTCCTCATTGATGTATTTGCTGGGGCAGATTGATTTTAGACACGTTAACATGGCTGTCCATTAATAGGTAAGCTTGTCTGACTCTCCTTCAACGTGAGAAATTATGTTCATCCATCTTCTATGGCTTTGTAAAATCGACTTCCCTTTCACATAGATCTATCAATTTGTAGCCTTTTGTCCGAAGGGTGCCAGGGTTTGTACAACGTTGGCCAAACATTTATTCGAAACACTGTGCGTGTCAAAACATGCTCGCTTGAACATGACAATTCCTATACTCGAGTGTGCATACTGTGCATTGTTGCGTCTTGCAATTTTATTGCGAAAAATGATAACTAACGATACAAGTTAAATCTTTTAAGTTATCCTATAATGGACACTTGTAGTGAGCATTTTAGGTAGGTCATGATACTTAATTATAGACACACATATTATTGATATAATTGCGAATTCTTAGTGTAACATAATTTCTGGTTTACAAGGTGTTAATTTTGTTTAATTTGATCTATACATCCAGGGAAGTCTCATTAAAGTGCAGATAGCCTGTCCACAAGGGGAGCCTGTTTTTACTCAATGCCTTAAAGCTGAGCAGCTCCATTAAGCGATTTACGGCCCGTTTTACAAGGAGGACCTGTTTTGTTATGACCCTCAGTGCACAAAAAAAACCACTGGATTTTTGCCCGGGCTCTGATTTATAACTTTATCTACACGTTGTACCATCATTGTTTACGCATATGTGTTAGCATATCACCTGTTGCACAGATGTTTTTTGTAGTTTTATCCTGTTGCCTTGAGAGGGACAATAAACCATTTTGAAACCTAGTTGGCTCATTGTCATGGCAGCCCGTGTAGGGATGAAACATTTAAGAATTCCTTGACAACTCGAACAGTGGTGATAATTTGCGTTTATTGGCTTTGCTAACGTCTTTGAAATTGATGTAAAATTATGAAAAACACAAGATTTAAACGTGTGCTGGTGTGGGTTTTCACAGTTCGCGAAAGCAAGAGAAGGAACGCTCGACACGGAAAGCAATTTTCGTATTTAAAATATGTATTTTTATTGATACCGTTACTCATCCTAAATTGAGCTCGCATTGCGTAAATCTGCAGCATTTGTTACTTTGTCTGCAAGTAGGACACGTAAACTACTGAGTATTATTTATAGACCTTTTAATACAAATTGTGAAAATAGCTTATGCACGAACCTGAGAATTGCAGTATTATACACTTTCAAAATGGACATCTGTGTTGCTTAGTGCACTGTACCTAAATAATAATGAATTGCCAAACCCCCCCCCCCTCATCAATGCTTTCATTGTTTCTTGCAGATCCACTCTAATTTAGTAAATACTTTTTTTTACCTCCCTGTGCTGTCTATGTAAGTACAAAAGTAACTAATGCCAAACAGCATACCACGAATCATAAAAGACCCCCCGTATAGCTTAACAGAGTATAGGGTCAAGTGCTGTGTGCGAGCATCAATGAACGGTGGCACGGCACACGAGGGGATAGGCGGCCAGCACCTTGCCCGGCCGCCTTTCTCTCCCAAGTGGTGATGTTTTTTGCTCGCTGTGCTAGGTGCTCATTTGCGGCACAGTCGAACCATGTGAGGTCCAGGACCGATTCAGAAAGTCGTCTTTTTGTTGTCCGTGAACGGGAATTGAATTTGACTAACCCGGTTCGTAGCGCACCTCGCTGAACTGCTACACGACCGCTCCCCAACCGAGAACAACATTACAGTGTAGAACCACGTGATTGATAGGCTTGTTGCTGGGAAGCTAAGAATAAAGAGTGAAGCTTCTTATACAAAGTTGGCTAAGCAGACTGTCTCCCACATATATATATGCCTTTACATTAAAGTTAAACGTTTTCTATAAGCGAACCAATCGGTCCTACAGACTCTCTAAGGTATGGATCCCAGTTTCTCGCATAATACACAATACATAATTCAGTATAATTATTGGAGTTGTTGTGGAGAGTAAAAATAAGAAAATAGATGAGACAATGTCTCGTTACTATGTATCCTCACATATCCGTCCTTTAGCATGAAACATGAAAGTAAATTTTACATCGGATTGGCCCACGGCCATCTGGGAGTGATTCATTTCATACTACTCAAAATTCTCAAGTAGTTTTGAACCTGTGAATACCTTGGTAGTCGTCGGTAATGCAATGTACTGACGATCAGCAGCTCTTCTGTTCATTTTTGTGGTACCGTGATTTTTGTAAAAAAAAAGGTTATTTATTTATCTTGCAGGAGTGTCATACCATCCGTTGGACCCCACAGGCTTACGCTACCGGCGTCCATGAATCAACACAGGTAAGCGGAAGGAGCCCACGTTCGTTGTCTTTAACCCTTCATTTGCCAGCCCGACGCCGCAGGAAGTGAGTGCATAATAATAGCAAAGTGTGGAAACTATGGAGACGCAAGATTGCAATCCGTGTTACATTTGACCAAAGCATTGACGTTTGAGTGGGTGGGTGCGTGTTGCAAACCGTCATGTCATATACACTTCATGCTCTCTCTTTTCTAACGGAGTGGTCCATTCGTGCTCTAATTTTGACATCACACGCTTAAAACGAGTTTCTATAGTGATATTGTTCTGTTCTGACAATACATGTTAGACCTTATCCAGTGCTTGTGGATAGATAATGTAGAGATGCATTTGGATAGGACCACATGTCATTATCTTGCTCAGGTGTATTAAACATTATTCATTACTCCTGGCTTCTTTAACCCAGCAAGGAAGCAGTCAGTTGCCCTTCACTTGTGAGCGGTCTCATTGACCTGGAAGGAGCAGACAAATATATACTGCATTTGGATTGATCCGTGCTGGTTTTGTGCCACTCAATTAACGTATTGTAACAATATAATTCTTTTGACACGTGTGATAAGTTGTCGGTCACCACCTGGGAAGAACACTGAATTTTGATGCTTTTTCAAGCACCCCAAGCAAATTTGTGTGGTGTAGCAAAGAAGGATTTGGTACCAAAAATTTTCTGTCCCGTTTTGTCAATTGTTTTTTCGGGCACACAGCTGTACTGGTGGGGTTTACCTTGCTTGTCGACGCAGGCTTTATGGGTGTGACGCCTGCCTTAGGCACCTAATGAGAATATTACTGAACATTTGTTCTCAATGTATGTGGACATTAAAACCCCCGTGGATTGCGATAGTTCTGTGAATTTAGCATGTCCATTTCACAAGGCTATGCATTTACTAAATTATAGAAACATTCTATCCTTCAATATTCACAAGTGGTGGATGATGTTTAGAAAACTGATGCAAGGGATTAATCAGTATGTTGTTTATTATTCCGCTTTGCAATTATTATTTTTATTACTAAATGTTATCATACTACTGTCACAGAAGCCGAGTCCTGTGCATTGACACGGTGATAAACGTGCAGTTCCCCTTATGTAATCCCTCTTTCTGTTACTCTCTTGTGTTGTTTTTGTGCTTTGGCAAGACAGTGGTGCAACTTTTAGATTTCACTGCAGGGTTCCGTTTTGTGAAATGAGCCAGTTAGAATTGTGCCACACTGTCCCCCTTTAGTCACATGGCTCTTGGCGCACATGACTCACCCCAGCATGCAGGAAGCCAGAGGCACATGACGTGGTTCTTTTTACTCATTGGATGTACGAGGCAATGGCAGCCACAGAGTGGAATGCAGCCATTTGCATCACAGGGCCTGAGCCCATAACACGGGCAAATGTTACTGCGGTCGTGTAACCAAAGGTTGCTGTACAGCTTATGCCCAGTACTCAACGAATGTAACTATTTTATTGACAATAGCCACAGGCAGCAAAGCATTGTCTCACCAAAACATATCATCGCAACATACTAAAACTCAAATGTGTTGACTGAAGCACAAGGCAAAACGTGTCAAATTGCACCTGTCCTTGTTAAGTTTTAGCCATAGTTTTATGGAATAAAAATAGACTGTTATCGGGTCAAAAGGGCTAAAATTAAAATAGGTACTTTAACTAGAGAGCAAGCAAAATGTTAAATAGCACAGCTGGAAATATTAGTTCGTAGTTAGGGGAGCCCTGCTGTCTATGAAAATGTATCACTTATTGTCAAATCCCATGGTTCCTTCCATGCATGAGCATTGTTTTGTTGTAAATAATCCCCCCAGTCATTGGTTGATGAAGTAATACCGCAATGTAAAAAGGTGGCTGAGGGAATTGCAAGATTTTACGTTATTTTTGTGTTTTTTGAGGAGTTGATAAAAAAAACCTGTTCTAAAACCAATGAATTTCTCCAAAACTGGTTTTAACTGCCAAGAATGCGAATACATGGGCCATTCATACATATGCATTTGCCTGCAAATGCACGTAATTTTGTTAATGCGCTCTGCACAGATTGTGTTACACTGTACGTCTGACCCCATTGCAAAGGTGATGTGTGATCTAATTGGGTTGTTTAAGGGAGCCTCTCAAAAATGAATTCAAACTCCATTTTGAGAATTCAAATAAAAATGTTCCAACTTTGTTCCCGGAGCCTTCGAGTTGTTGTGTTTTCGATCAAATACTGACCCACGCAGCGCTGTAATCTGTAATATGGGCGGCACGGTGGCCCAGTGGGTAGCGTTGTCGCCTCACAGCAAGAAGGTCCCGGGTTCGAATCTCGGCTCGGGTGCCTTTCTGTGTGGAGTTTGCATGTTCTCCCCGTGTCCGCGTGGGTTTTTGCCGGGCACTCCGGTTTCCTCCCATGGTCCAAAGAACATGCTGCTGCATAGGTTAATTGGCTTGCAGGCTAAATTGCCAACAGTGCCCGGTGATGGACTGGCGTCCCATCGTGGGTATATCCCTGCCTTGCGCCCTGTGTATGCCGAGATAGGCTCCGGCCCACCACGACCTTGTACATGACTAAGTGATTTCTGACAATGAGATGAGATGTTCCAACTTTGTCATTACACACCTGCTCATTGGTTGCATATAAAAAGTGATTTCCTCCTTACATGAGCATTGAGGCAGTGCTCATGTCTTGTTTACAGCCCTGAGCCATTGGTGGAAATTCCACCGTCCTATGGTGGAAGCGAGTCTGTCCATAGGACTACCGTCGTTGACTTCCCCACAAACTGGTACTCATTTTTATTGACCCCGTAGGGATGATCGACTGAGTCAGCCCCCAACCAGGATTTGAACTTGTAACCGTAGGATTGTGAGCAGTTTGCAATATGGCTGGGGTGACACCTGTACTTGCTTATACCTTTGTATTAAGTGATTGCTAAAGTAAGTTTGGTTCGTTTTTACTCCCAAAGAAATGTATTTATTGCATTAAATGTTAACGTGTATGATGTTTGTGATATGATTGCTATGCGGAGGTAATTTTTATTTACATACAGTCCACTGTAACATGTAAATTTCCCCAGGCTACAAGGGATGATTAATCCACCGGATGTAAATTTACAAGGAAAACTGGTTGGGTCACTCAGTTTTGCGCTCTTTTTGATAGAATGTAATTACAAACATACCTTGCATCTATGTCTTCAGTGTTTTAAAAATCTCGTGTTGTAAATATATAAGTAGCTGTGCATAGCATAGTTTTATAATGCTAATGTTGTGATACCTTCTTTGTGGATTATATAACCCACTACATTAGTATAAGACACCTCTGATTCGTATCTATTGTTCCAACATTGTATCACTGCTATAAATGCCTATGTTTTATGTAATGTGTGAGTGTTATGACCAGTTTTGGTTTTTCTTTTGGTATTCATCTGAATTCCAAGAGTCACTGCACTTTACACCTATGTGCTTTGCTTTGAAAATGTCTTACACAAGCGGGATGCACCCTACCTTGTCCTTATGGACAGTTATCGACCAAGGTACCCTGATTGAGGACTGCCAAATAAACACATGGTGTAAAGATAATCTTTTGTTTAAGAAACGACAGCCCAGATGTAACGTCTAAAACCGGCGTAATGATATCGCCGCACAGTACAGTGTTTTTCAGAGTTATGCACTGAAACTAAAGTCCCCTTATTTGTTTCTTTTGAGGACTTTAAAATATGCTCTCTGACTGAAATGCCAAAGGTGTATAGAGATGTCAGTGTTTCACAGAAGAACATTCTTCACGTGTCTCCTGGTATCTTGTATGTATCTTAAACAGGCAACTGTTCCCACCGTTCATTAAGAATGTAAACCGCTTTTATTTTACAGTACATTCATGTGCGACCTGAATAAAATATATAATGTATGTAAAAATAACAATATGGCTGGAACGGTGGCACTGATTATATTGCACTAGGGCTATGAACCAGGCGACCCGAGTGATTTCCAAGCTGACCGAATAATAATAATTGCATTTTTATAGCGCTTTTCACCCGAGGGTCACAAAGCGCTGAATGAGAGTGAACAATAATTTCTGAATCGGGCATAACCGTTACCTTGACAAATTTATGCTAGCCCACGACAGTGTTGGGAGACCTCATTCCAGTAGTGGGTTGACAAAGGGCTGTGTATTATAAATCATGATAGTTCGAATACACGGAGTTGTTAAGTAGTCTTAAAAAAAAAGTGTATTTAAAGTTAGTTTAGTTTGTATTTTTTTTTCTTGTTAGCATATGTCAGGACCCTGAACGGTCGTATATCAAATGCGTACATATTGTGTGTGTTCAACTGAGAGTTGCAATCTCACGGACAGAACTTGTGGGTTGTGGCAGACGGGCATAATACACCACATCCTTAAGCACGCATATCATTAAGCGTTTGTGACAGGGCGTAATAAGCAGTTGACCAGTGGTAATGTGTGCACATATTGCTTTGAAAACCTTAGTGCTTAAGTTTTTATTGCAAGTGGCCATAGGCCTGTAATATCTTAAACCCATTACGTTTTAATCAGTTTCCGCTTTAGGGTTGTTATTCAAATCAGGAATGACTTCATATTTTACACAGTGGTTCATTGTTGCACTTCTTGGAGCTGCAGGAGACAAGCAAACTGATTACAACCAACCGTACAAATTGAAAATAGTCATTTCTCATGTGCACGGTTTCATGTATTGCATCGCTCTTTTAAATTATGCATTGTTACATCCATAGTAACCCATGACGCGTATGTTTAAACTTGTGTATGTGAAGGGTTACCCTAATGCTTAACGGACTGACTTAGAATTATGGCAACTCCATAATTCTAAGTCATTCCGTACCTGAACCACGTGTGGTCCCTGTGTAGGTCAATAAGGTCCAAATGTTTATCTGGTATTGTGCTTTAATATCAGCATTGGGGAGATAATGCAGCTGGGCATGGAAATTGTCTGCAGCCCTTTGTATGCCACGCCAGTCTTAATAACAATTCACCATGTAACAATTCACCCTCCAGTGATCAGATGGAATGTCACGATTTTTGGTCGTTATTTCACTTATGAATGTATATTTTTCGTGTAATTTGCTCTTATTTTTTGTTTAATTTCCTCACCATCATTTGCATGTAATTTCATAAAATATTATAACAATCAAGTCTCGTAATATTATGCATGTAGCGCAAGTATACTTATCACTTCTAATTGATAAATAATGTCAGTGTTGCAAACCTTTGCAGTAGGTGTTGTCCAGCATCGCTCATGCTTGGAGTTCATGGAACCAAATGGTGATTATTGGACTTTTCTTGGATTGGGTTTATACTCGTGTGCAGCGTGTGTGCAGCGTGCATGCACCGACGTGTTTTGTGTCCGTGGGATCTCCCTCTCCTGCCTGTTTGCAGGATGCCGTCTAACAGTCGGGCAGGAAGCCTGCGTGATCCGGAGGTGGCCGAGCTCTTCTTTAAGGAGGACCCTGAGAAGTTGTTCTGCGACCTCAAGGAGATTGGCCATGGCAGCTTTGGCGCGGTCTACTTTGTAAGTGGTCTTGTGTGAAAGCGGAGAAGGGACATGGTGTGGGATGTTGAGGCACGAGCGCAGGACGTCGTGCAAAGTCCACAGAGGGGTACTTTGTTGCATCATACTTTGTTGGTCAAGTGGAAGATCACCACGAAAACCCAACATGGATTTCTTATTGCCAAGGACATACTTACAGCAAGGCTGTACAATGTATGCCCTGTGGGCCAGGTCCTGCTTGTTAATACGTGTTATCTGGCCTGTAAAGAATAATGAATTATGTTGTATTGAAAAAATTGGTTTGTTTTTGGTTTATGTTAGACCCACTTGTGTTGATTTAGGCCTATACCACTATAGCCGACTATAATTTTTCTGTGTCCCCACAAGTGAGATCCAAAGAGGGAGTGAGGCTTCATTTACCAGTTCGTTGCCCTTTGGTTATTTTATCTGGAACTGGCCCTCGTGAAAAATAAGTTCTACACCTCTGATATACATGTTCAAAATGGTATAGGCATATGTATAGGCACTGGATTAGGATTGTATGAATGATCGAGTGACGTTTGACTGCTCACTTAAGCTATCCTTGTATGTAAAGTTTTGCACGATTGTCCATGGCATGATGGAGAAATTGAGGCCACTGGATGCTAAAATTGGCCTCTTTCAAGATTTTACTTCTCTCTGTGTTCAGTGTTGGCAGCATAGTCTGGTATCATAACCCTAGCTCAAGTAATTCTTGGATTTTTATGAAAAGAAAAGCTTTTCATGAGGAAATTGCAAAATAAGTCACCTATTCATTCTATTGCACCAATTTTGCTTTACTTGGCCTCATAGTGTGACCTGTCACAGCACATTTGATGGTTCGGTATCCTAGAAACGTACTCATGTTGCAGACTCACCTGAGCACTACACTGTTTTATAACAAAGCCGAATAGTAAGGCTATTAGATTTTTAGTATTTGGGCTGACCTTTGCACCAAGTGCAAAGTTGTAATGTTGCAACAAGTGCAGGCCATTGGGCGATGCATGAAATAAGAGCTATGCTTAAGACTGTGATGGTGCCTTTTTTGTTAAGTATAAACTTTGGGCAATGAACAGTAAACTATTTTGTTATTTTTATACTGCATAGCACTGTCAGAACATATGAATGTAGTGTGACCTTTAACAATCGTTGCAATGATGTCTTTCACGTGAATGCTTACCAAAACCCAATAGTTTTGTCGTGTGTTAGCCAGAAATGTGAGTGATGTTTTGGGATTCACAGAGATTTTATGTACAACAAATGTGTATTAAAATGTGGTTTCACTTAATACATCATTTTGACATAACTTTTGCATGCACATACCTAACATATGTGGTTCCTGAATGCTAGAACAACAAAAAAGCCCCCCCCCCTCCCCCCGGCATGCGGGCAAACATGTATATACTGTATAGATGATCCGCAGCTTGAGTTGGCATGATCACCTTAAAGCAATCCTGTGGGTATATAATTAAAGCCAGAAATGTGTTTTATTGTGACTTGCAGGCACGAAACATCCACACCAGTGAGGTTGTGGCTATTAAGAAAATGTCCTACAGTGGAAAACAGTCTAATGAGGTAAGGGAACGTTTTTGGTTTACCCTATCAGTGTTTTTAGTAATTGGTCCTTACAAAAAACCTACTGGAGAGTGTTTTCTTTGATCACAAGCAACACACAGATATTACAGCTACTATTAGTAATGTAAAGTAATACAATTTTGCATTTTAAGCAATTGTTTGAGGGCGGCACGGTGGCCCAGTGGTTAGCGCTGTCGCCTCACAGCAAGAAGGTCCCGGGTTCGAATCTCTCGGCTCGGGTGCCTTTCTGTGTGGAGTTTGCATGCTCTCCCCGTGTCCGCGTGGGTTTTGGCCGGGCACTCCGGTTTCCTCCCACAGTCCAAAAAGCATGCTGCTACATAGGTTGATTGGCTCGCAAGCTAAATTGCCCCGCAGTGCCCGGCGATGGACTGGCGTCCCATCGTCGGTATATCCTTGCCTCGCGCCCTGTGTCTGCGGGGATAGGCTCCGGCTTCACCGTGACCCTGTATAGGACTAAGCGGTTTCAGACAATGAGATGAGATGAGCAATTGATTGAAATATTCAGTCGTTTACATATCTCTTTTTGGGTTTACTGTATTCCGTTTGTCTTGCATTGCATGCATTGCTGTTCTTCATAAAGGAGACTTCACTGTCACATCATAGACAGCCTTGCTTAGATGTCACCCTATAATGTATTTTATTCACAGACATTGCTTTATAAAAGGACTCCCACTTGCTGTATTATGTGCTTGTGCATAGAAAATTGTATAGATTGTTAAACTTACCATGGTTACCAGTTTAACTACACCAACTACGCCATCCATCACTGCATCTGGTCTTTGCATGTCGTCCTCACTTGCAACTGTGAAGGTCTGGCTCAATTGAAATGTTCTGATAACAGCAGTTTTGCTTGTCGGAACCCTGCATCAATTGTCGAAGGCTGAATCCTTCCAATTGATGCTTGACAACTGGACTATAGAAGTAGCTTCGGTAGTCCGGAGTCTAGGAGTGACTCTTGATTCCTCACTCAAATTCGAGACACATTAACAAGGTGATGAAGATAGACTATTTCCATCTCAGAAACATAGCCAGACTGTGCAATATCCTGTCACCTTTAGATTCTGAGAAGCTAATAGGCATCTTCATCTCTTCATAAATCGATTATTGTAATGCACTACTTCCTGGGATCCCTGCCTTCCTGATCAATCGTCTCCAACATGTGCAGAATGCAGCTGCTCAAATCCTCACCCGCACATCCATCCACCATCACATATTCCCAGTACTGATGCCTCTCTACTGGCCACCAGTTAAATATAGTACTGTAGTTAAGATCCTTCTTTTCACCTACAAGGCACTCACTGGCGCTGCACCGACATACATCCGTGACCTACTTCAGGCACCCTCCTCAACACGACAACTTCAATCCTCTAATACGGGCTTGCTGCATGTGCCCAGATCACACCTCTGTTCGATGGATGATAGAACCTTCTCGCGCACTGTTCCTAGACTCTGGAATGTCCTTCCATTGGAAATTCTCTGTCCTCTCAGGGCACCATCGGCAATGTAGTCAAGGCAATTAACCTAGCACCATGTCTTTGGACTGTGGGAAGAAACCGGAGTATCCAGCAAAAATACCCACGTGGATAACTTGCAGACTCCACACAGAAAGACATCGGAGTCAGAAATCGAACTCGGGTTCATCTTTCTGTGAAGTGCATTTTTTATGTAAGCTGGAAGGAACCGTCAAGCTATGCAGTTCTTTCTGGCAGTTGTCCAGCGGGGAGGGGTGAGCGAAACGTTCGCAAAGCTTATGGGCGGCATCTCCTCTCAACCGCATCCACCAAGCAGACCCAAGGCAGCGACAGATGCGGCGGAGGCCACTTGATGCCCCAATGTGAAATTAAAACCTCTGCAGCAACGTGCGACCCAAATTAAAGCACGAAACACAGAATGACTTTTTCAATGCCCAATTCATAAATTCAAAGGAGGAACAATAGCACAGACGCCACAACTGACCTGGCTCAACCACGTAAATGTGTTGTTGGAGCTTTTGCCCATTACCCAGATCAGCCGATACGCCCTACACATCTGCTGCAGAGGAAGCCGCTAATTAGGCCTTTGGCAACTCAGCGTTGCTTGTATGCAATAGCACTGGTCATTGCACCTCCAGCACCTCCATATGATGGGCGACAGAGCCTTCTCGCGTGCTGCTCCCAGTCTGGAACGCCCTTCCATTGGAGAGTCAGCTGAATCTCTGGGCATCTTCAAATCCTATCTCAAGACTAACTCTTTCCATAAGGCATTGAAGTCCTCTGGCTAGGACTGTTGGTGCTGCTCACTGTTTATGTACTGGAGGATGGTGCGCTGTAGACCTGCGACTGCTCAAGAACACTTATTCCTTCCTTCATTCGTTTAATAATTATTTTTATCCCTTCTCTTAATGTCCTCTGATTTATAGACATTATTTTACTTGTAATTTATCTACTCTCATGTTGTTGACATCCCACTCTCTCCACAGCTCTGTGCAGCGCTTTGTGACCCTCGGGTGAAAAGGCTCTAGACGTGCGATTATTAACTGCAAAATTTACATATGCTTTAGTGGAGCCAAAACTGTGAATGCAATTTACATCATCATGATACCTTTGTAACCGTGAAAACGTATTAAATATTAAAGATTGCCTCTAGTTTATACAAATTCGTGCTAATTAGATGCATTTGAGTCTTGTCTTCATGAAGTCCTCAGCTCTTTAATGCCACCTTGTCATAACATATGCTAATCCATAAGTGGGCATGCCATAACATGACCGTAGATATTGGGCGAACCTGACTGTACACTAATAGCTTTGGACGATTACTTTGTTGACAGAAATGGCAAGATATTATTAAAGAGGTGAAGTTTTTGACAAAGTTGAAGCATCCGAACATCATTGAGTACAAGGGTTGCTACCTCCGCGAGCACACTGCTTGGGTAAGTTCAGAGTACAAAAACACATGCAAAAAATAACACGCTTTTAGCTACGAGAACATGTATGTATAATGAGAACATGTAATTTTAGCAACAAAGCAATGTGATCCTACTTTCATATTCATTCCCATTGCAAAGAGTTGATAAGCACCAGTATAATCAGGCTGTGGTTCGTGAGCCAGTGGTTAGTGAGCCAGTGGCTGATATAATAAGCCTGGTGAATATCTGAAAGGTTATTGGGGAACAATGCGTGCAGGCAGTGATGTGCCGTGTGGTTCGTGTGTTTTTAGTTTTTCTAACTTTAGTCTCACTAAGTTAATCTCAGTGTTCCTTTAGTGTAGAAAATTGCCACAACTGTCTTGCGATGGTCTCATGTGCTTTGGTGTGTGTTGTTGTTTGCAGAGTTAATTTGACACCAGGAACTTCTTCCGTGACGCGTGTGTTTAGTTCACTGGTCTTTTCCCAAGTTGTTCTCTCTCTCAACCGTGGCTTTGAATTGAATGAGGGCACATTTGAAAGCTAGGGCATGATAATAATATTGGCTAAAAAGCACTTTTATCTTACATTATGGTGTAATGTTTGAAAACAAAATAATTTTAGCCACGCCAATGTATGTCAATGTACATTCGAATAAACATGTGCAGTTCGTGTTCATAAACTGAAATAAAATTATTGGGCAGAGACAGGACATTCCCACCATTGATACATTGCCAATAGATGGGCCAAGTGATGGCATAGCAGCCAAATGATGTTTTTCCCAAGGTGGAGTGCTGAGATTAGTTTGTGCACTTAATAATGTTTGTTGCATCACAGCGTTATGTGGAGTCCAGCTTTTATCCAGCAATGAATAAACAATGGCTAATCATGATGTTTGCCGTGATGTTTTGCTTGTTTAGGAAGGTTAGTTAATGTTGTTGCATATTGACAAGCTTGTGCTATTTTTGTTTTTAGATGATTATGGAGTACTGTCTTGGGTCAGCATCTGACTTACTTGAAGGTAAAATTAATGTCAATGTAACATTTTTTTTTTCCAGCTAAATGTAAAAATTATACATGACCCACAACAAAATATAAAATGAGGTTGGGAGCATAATTTGAAGTTTGAGATAAAAATGTGCCACAACACTGCATTATTACATAAAAAAAAATCACACCTTCACAGTGAAGTTCATTTTAGAGCAGTTATTTCTGCTCGTTTAATTGCACTTATATTTGAAACTTCAATGACTTGTTTACAGCGATAAAACATTTTTATTGTTGCGGTGGAAAAAGTGCCACCTTTTGTGTGTGTGTGATTTAATTGGGCCTAAGCCGGTAACTATTGTGGCCAGGATGACGTTGGCTCATTGAATCTCGTCGTCATAGAATGATACTCATGAGGGCTGTGATTTAATATGTTGCCCATAATACAGCCATTATGAATGGCCATATGGATGAAGAGTAGGACTTTTGACCTGGATCGATACATAATATGTAATGCCAGCCTAACTGCAGCTAGTCGCTGCACCTCAAATGAGCCATGAGACTCTCAGCCCGCTAGCCTCTGGGTCATCCTTGCGAAGGGTGAATTACCCAACGGCCTCCCAGTTCAGCGTACAGTAAAGCCCAGGGCGGCGGACTCGACAGCACTCGCAAGTAGCTGCGGTCACTTTGTTCCACTGCAGGCGCTCCTGTTGTGCCATCGCACACAACGATAGCGCTAGTCAACTTGTGCTTGCACACGCCATCTCATACATCTCGGCTTGGTCAGTGCCTCTGTGCCTGTGGACATTGCCTAACTGTGAAAGAGGGTCAGATTTCAAGGCAGAACCTGCTACTGTAATAACAGCAGATGGTCTGCTGCCACTGCTTGGCATTCCAAATGCCAAGCAGTGGTCACTCAACTTGGCACCTTGGGCTCACTGAGTGGCTTTGACGGGAGCCAGAGCATTAGTCCCTCGTAGAAACCCCCCCTTGTTCTGACAGGGAAGGGTTTTCATCAAAGCTGAGCACTGGAGTCTGATCAAAGCCAAAAACGTCAGGCTTGGCCGGTGAATTTGAAAACTTGCTCTATTCAAAAATGCTTATGTTCTATAGAAACGATAACTGTCTACCTATAAATGGGACAAGGCTAGGAATAATATTTTAGTGTGGGTCAATCTAACCTCTACGCGTCTGTTTTGGTACCCATGTGATGTTATGTTTTTTGGATAGTTTGTCATCGGGTTTAAATTTTGTGTACAGTGCATAAGAAGCCACTGCAGGAGATTGAAATAGCAGCTATTGCTCATGGAGCTCTCCAGGGGTTGGCTTTCCTACACAACCACACCATGATCCACAGGTAATTCTGTTGCATTTGCTTCACCTCGAACTCGCACCAGCACTCACAGGTGTCGGTACCTCTAAAACGCTGGTCTTAAAAATCTTTCCAGTTCACATTGAATTGATGAAGTAGTAAAGTGAGCAGAACGTTATTTGAATTTGTAACAAGATATGCTGCGATTCCCTTGGTGTATGGACTATTACAGTTCAAATGGTGACTGCCAGAAAAGTACTATATTGTCTTAACTTTTGGAATTAATTCTCATTTTATAATCTATGTGATGGTTATGCAATATCCGCACTACAAGATCACAGCATCATATACCACTAACCCAGCCTCCCCACTTTTTAATGCTCTTAACCTTATTCCTTGTGTGAGATGTGCGTTAATGCAAATTATGCATTTCTTGCGCTGCTCTTCACACAATACATTTGAACTGCTCTGGTGTTGTTGTTGACATGCCGTTCTCTCCACTGCTTCGATTTGTAACAAGCAAAAAGCGTTATTGTTTTACCGTTTTTATGTCGTTGTTGCTGACATACCGGTCTCTCCTCAGCTTTGTGCAGCACTTTGTGATCCTCGGGTGAAAAGCGCTCTGGAAGTGCAATTATTGTTAAATATTTCTTTAATTAATTGAGGGTAGACAGTTCTGTTTATCACTGGGTGTGTGTAGGAATGCATGTGTGCTGACATGCAGACGTGGGTGTGGTTGTTATTTTATTTGTGTGTTTCCGTGCGTGCGTATGTTTGTGCGTACGCATACAGGGATGTTAAGGCAGGAAACATCCTCCTCACAGAACCCGGCCAGGTTAAGTTGGCAGACTTTGGTTCAGCCTCCCTCACGGCACCCGCCAACTCCTTCGTGGGAACGCCTTACTGGTAAACAACACACGGCTGTGGTTGGTACTCGCAAGCAACTCCACAGTATACAGTCGTCTGGCTTGTTCCTTATAGCATGTTAAATATATTTTTCATACTTTGTGCCTATTGATGATTGCTTCGAAAAGCTGCTGTCGGGACAGCCGCGTCGATCGCTTCCTCTCCCTCCATCGATCGCTCCCTCTCCCTCCACCGACGCGGCTGTCCCGAGAGCAGCTTTTCGAAGCAATCATCATGCATCGAGCCGTGAAAACTTATATCATTACATTTGTGCCTGTTGTCGTTATAGACATCTTGCATGTAACTTAAAATCGAAATTTTCATAGCCTTATAATTACCTGTTCTCACACTGTGTAAGAATCTTCTTTTACAGTACGGACATCTTTAATTCCCTCTACATTATCTTAAGTCATTTTAGAGTTATGTAAAACAATGGCGAACCAGTTGTTTAATTGTTAAGCATAGTACTATTATGATTAGCAAATCCAGTGGAAAATCCCATTGCAAAAATGTGCTTCTTACACTCGTTGTCATAAGATATTGAGATGTTGATTATGCAAGCAAACAGGATAGGCAGGTTGTGATTGTGTAATTTTCATGCCAGCAAACAGAGGAAGTATGGGCAATACAACACAGCACAGCTTCTAAGATTACAACAGGTTTTACCGTATCTGGCAATTATGCAGGTGTTAAGATCCCAAACACCACAATAGACACATTTTACAATGTGTCCAGTTTGAAAAAGCCACACATACTAGTGGCAAAGTATGCAAACAGGTAGCTTTGATAACTTATGCATTGTCGTTCAACTGACCAACCCTCACCTGGCAGTGGCTTCCTTTTGAGCCTATTTGCCTGTGTCAATCATTGCCAAAAGGCAGTCAGCTCAAGACAATGCAGTATCAATGCTTTATAGCTTAGGTGGGGCTGTCAACGCTATGGGTACTTTTTTTGCCAGTATACATATATAAGATTACAACAGGTGTTAAGATCTTAACACCTGCATAATCGCCAGATACGGTAAAACCTGTTGTAATCTTATATATGTATACTGGCAAAAAAAATCTACAGCACAGCTTATTGAACGAAATGTAGAAACTGGCATCTTACCTCATAAATGATGGCCATACCAGTTATGCAGTCAGATTCAAAATGGACGCTCAAACAATTGTTAGGAGCGTAATCTGCCATTCTTTAGATGAGCTGCTTGATCGCTTTTGAATGGTCCACTTTTCTATCTTTTGCCTAGGGCTGG
This sequence comes from Mordacia mordax, assembly GCA_036362905.1. Lineage (NCBI taxonomy): Eukaryota > Metazoa > Chordata > Hyperoartia > Petromyzontiformes > Petromyzontidae > Mordacia > Mordacia mordax. The sequence continues at coordinate 7,115,200 of JAZEWT010000002.1, forward strand.
TGGTTGTAAATGATATATAGCGAGTACATAATAAGACGTCTATATTTAGTTTTAACATAGACCATTGAACATGTATTTGACTATTATTTTAGGTCAGAATCGAGGTGATACCAATATGATACTGGGATCATCTTAGTCTTAGGAACAAATTCATTCTCAATTAATTGCGGTGTTATTGACAAATTTTACATTTGGG
>JAZEWT010000002.1:7115413-7167696 GCA_036362905.1 Mordacia mordax
GGGGTGTGTTCTCAATTTTATTATACACCAACTGTAGTAAAATCAAACCAGCAACATTGTGTTTTGTAAAGGTAACGTTCGCAATAAACATTTCAGATAAATTTGTTTTTATTTTAGCTTTGTCCGTTAAATATTACTTCAACATGCATATTTAGTTTTTAATCTTCACTTTTACCACATTTGTTAACTGCGTGTATATACGTTTTATTTTTCACTCAAATGCAATTTTCAAACATGTTTAATTAAACTCATACCTTTAGTGATCTCTAAGTCAAAATTTTAAATCGTTACGTACATTATTATATATGCGTTTGAAGGTTTTAATCGATCTATTCTGATGTTGTTGACATGCCGTTCTCTCCATAGCTCTGTGCAGTCCTTTGTGGACCTCGGGTGAAAAGCGCTTTGGAAATGCAAAATGTTCTTTTATTGTTATTATAAATTTGTTACTTTCATGACAACACTTGCGCTATTGTGAGAAAATATCAGGTGCATTTTGGTGTTATAAATCAGTTATACTGAAGCCTAGTTGCATTTTGACTGCATTGATATTGTTGACATTACCGCCTTCAATTGAGTACCTTGGAGGAAAGTGTTTGTGAATCACATTGATTTTTAAGACATCCCTGTTGTCTGGTTTGCAAAGTGGCCAGGAAATGGCAATACAAGGTTTGTGTTTTACATGGATTTTACCAAGTATCTCAATGCAAGAATGGAGTAGAAATAACTACATTTGTCAAAATGAGTCATACGCCCTCCGTGACGAGTGACGTGAATTGCATTTATTTAACGAGTGCTAGTTACGTCACCGTGGAAAACATTTATAGTGGGTGAACACAATAATGGTCAGACTGGTTTATAATAAAGCTTGCCAAGCAAGGGCTGTGCTCTTGAACTTCCATGCTCTGCCCTTTCTGTGTGCAGGATGGCTCCAGAGGTCATTCTCGCCATGGATGAAGGCCAGTACGATGGCAAGGTGGATGTGTGGTCCCTGGGTATCACGTGTATAGAGCTCGGTACGTGCCACTGTGCGACAGCCTGGTTGCTCAGCGGATCAGTGCCGCGGACCAGTACCGCCATCTCATTTCAGTCACCTCCAGCTGCAGTAAAATCCTCATGAGAGCTTCATGTCAGAGTTTACATTGATTATTTAAAAAAAATTCTGTCCATTCGTTTTTCTAAAGTAGGTAATGGTTCATTGTTTAGAGTACATTTGTACACATAGCTATGCATGTAAGTTATTCAGGTAAGGCTGAATCATTGTCAGTTTTATACATTTTTTATTTAGGACAAGTCAAGATATGATATACTAGACCAACTATATGAGTGAAGCACTACCAATGACATGATAGACAGAACAAACAAACCAAAAATGAGTGCTGCAATTAAACTGACCCAGAATCATAACAGTCTATCAAATTGTAGTGATCTCATAATGTTACCGGCATTGTAAAGTCTTTAACACTTTTGCTCTCCTTTTTTCTTCCCATACCCTTAGCCGAGAGGAAGCCCCCACTCTTCAATATGAATGCAATGAGTGCCTTGTACCACATAGCGCAGAATGACTCGCCCACACTGCAGTCGCCCGAGTGGTGAGTACCTCCCCTGTACCCACACGTGGAGCGTCTTGCTCCACGTGTGCACACACTTTGCATCGCTGTCATGCGATGTGTTAGTGTAGGTTTTCACGATTTCGGCGTACGAGCATTGCTCTCCAGAGCCTCCTTTTCAAGATAGCCGTGTCGAGTGTACCTCCTCTCTCCCTCTCGATGTTTTGCCTCCTTTTTGACGGAATAGCCGTATCGAGCATTCCTCCTCTCTCCTCCGTGACGTTTTTAATCACTTTGGAGGGATTGTCAAGCACACTGTATGCCAGTGTGTTCAGCTTCAAGCTGCCCCTAACAAGTGTTAACAACTGTTAACAATGTTGTTACCTTAATGGCCTGACATGTTTAGCTTGTAGTCGTGGGATACTTGAGTTTTTTTTGCCCGAATAATTAAATAACATATATGCATATATATGTATCAAAAGTATATGCAACGATTGAAGTTAGCACTTTGTTATACTGGGCGGCGCGGTGGCGCAGTGGTTAGCGCTGATGCCTCACAGCAAGAAGGTCCCGGGTTCGAGTCTCTCGGCTCCGGTGCCTTTCTGTGTGGAGTTTGCATGCTCTCCCCGTGTCCGCGTGGGTTTTCGCCGGGTACTCCGGTTTCCTCCCACAGTCCAAAAGCATGCTCCTGGATAGGTTGATTGGCTCGCAGACTAAAATTGTCCCGCAATGCCCGGCGATGGACCGGCGTCCCGTCGTCGGGTGTATTCCTGCCTTACGCCCTATGTTTCCGGGATAGGCTCCGGCTTCACCGTGACCCTATATAGGATTAAGCGGTTTCAGATAATGAGATGAGATGAGACTTTGTTATACTCATTTGCAAGTTGAAACATCGTCAACTGCTATTTATTCTTATTGTAATCGAAATCAAGTAACACCGATCTCAAAATTAGTGTATAAACCATCGTCTCAAATTTTTCATTGGCATTTTACATAAGAATGAGGTATAACCTCAGTTCCAAGACTTTCTTTAGTTAAGTCATGAGTTTTGATGTGCAATACAATCCGCTATTATTCGGCTTCATGTGAGTGGAGACCAGATTAAACAGCGCACAGATGAAGAGTAAGCAATGAGATTACAACAGGTTTTACCGTATCTGGCAATTATGCAGGTGTTAAGATCCCAAACACCAAAATAGACACATTTTACAATGCGTCCAGTTTGCAAAAAGCCACACATACCAGTGGCAAAGTATGCAAACAGGTAGCTTTGATAACCTATGCATTGTCCTTCAACTGACCGACCTTCACCAGGCAGTGGCTTCCTTTTGAGCCTCTTTGCCGGTGTCAGCCGTTGCCAAAAGGCAGTCAGCTCAGGACAATGCGGTTTTAATGCTTTATAGCTTAGGTGGAGCTGTTAACACTATGGATACTTTTTGCTAGTATACATATATAAGATTACAACAGGTTTTACCATATCTCGCGATTATGCAGGTGTTAATATCTTAACACCTGCACTGTATACTGGCAAAAAGTACTCCGAGAGTAAGCAATGAATTATCTAAACTTGCAACCCCATTGCCTTGCAACACTTGGCAAGCCCTGGCATTTACTTAAGAATTATCATTCTTTAGTAAATGCTAAGGAAAAATGATCGTACTGGTCAAGCTTAGCAACACTTGGATTTTAAGATACCTTGATCGAGCACATGCAGGGTAATTGGTTATACTTCAGTGAAGTGAGAGCCAATGTTCTTGCTATTTCTGCTTAATTACCCTGGGGGATTAGGAAGAGATATTTACAGCCCTGATTATTTCAGTGCCACTTGCTGTCCGTTCTCCTGGCACAATGTGGCCACTGACATCACCCTGTATGTCATGCAGGTCGGACTACTTCCGGAACTTCGTTGACTCCTGTTTGCAAAAGAATGGGCAAGATCGACCCACGTCTGCTGGCCTTTTGCGAGTAAGTACAATGCTTCCAGCGTCTGTGATTGACACTCATTTGTACATAATAATAATAATAATTTACATTTGTTACGCACCTTTAACCTGTGAGTTACAAGGGTCGTAGGCACTGTGCAAGCTAAAAATACATTCAAATTGCAGCAAATAGGCTGATGGACAATACATGTGTAAAAATCCCTACGCCTGATCTGATAAAATGTGATGGCCTACATGGTGAATTTGGACAGGTGTAGACTGACTCCTACTCTGGAGGATTGCACTGTCACCAGACTGGAGAGACAACAGATAGTATAACACACTGTTGACACTGATGCTGCCACCTGGCTTAGCCAAATACACAAACTCTAAAATAATATGATCATAAATGTGCCTTGCCATGTGCGCTCATTCCCCGCACGTCCCCACCCTCTATGTACCCAGCATGCATTTGTGATGCGAGACCGGCCCGAGTCTGTGCTCATCGAAATGATCCAGCGCACCAAGGACGCAGTGCGTGAGCTGGACAATCTGCAGTACCGAAAAATGAAGAAGTTGCTCTTCCAGGAGACTCAGAATGGTCCGTCTGCTGAGCCGCAAGAGGACGATGAGGTGAGCTTGGTGAGAATAACACATTTTCAAGCCTGGTGCAAAACATGCTCTATATACTTCGACAAGACCTTGTGTTGTCGATGCATGTATTCCAAATCATAAAATACTATCACGATGCCTTTGAACAAATTTTCTGGAATTGAATCGATCAGTTTCCTGAAGCCAATCAGGAATGAGCCGGGATAGAACTTGGATAGGCAACCACCATGCATAAAACAGTGTACTCGGCTTTGTGTGGGGTCGTGTTATCAGCAAAGACAGTCCGGCAAAATCCATTGCACTATAATATGCTTCAACTATAATTCTCCCAACCTTAACCAACCAGTCCTGACTAGTTTTGGAGATTATGATTAATTAATCTCCATGCCCACCATGTGTGGGGAGGTCTTCATCCAGTAGGATATTGGCAAAAGGTTGAAGACATGCTATCAAATTAACAATTGATTTCAAAGTAAAAATTACAAATGTAAAACTACAATTTATATATATTGTTTCAACTGCTAATACAAATATAGATGTTTATTATTGCAGCAGAAAGCACCCAGTGTGTTGGCAAGGTCTAATTGTGTGATTTCTGTGACACAACAAACTTCCAAAATGACCAATGTAGTGATGCATATCATTACAAGGCAGATACATTTACAGCAATAATCTGCAAAAATACAACTAACTTTAATCCTAAAAGTAATCAGTGACGCTTAAGATTCCACAAATAAACAAAATCAAAATACCAACTTGTGCAAAGATGAATCCCCAGCCACAATCATGAGATAAACAATAGCACTAAAGATGGCACAACATAATAAAATATTAGACAGCTGGAATGGAAACATTTTTTACGTTTTAACACAACAATAGAAAATGTATGCAACCCTTAATAACCCCAATCAATTTATGCAACAGAAACTGGGCTGATTTTTTTTTACTAATTGGAATCTAAGGTAACTCAATGATGGTAGTGACTGTAGTTTCATGGTCATGGATATATTGCACCAAAAGTGAGGGGCAGTTCACTAAAAACCTTTTCCAAAGTTGCAGTCCCCCTTAATCTGAATCTGTTACATTGTATCTGTCTAAATCAATTTAACCCTGGCAAACAGTAGACACGTGCTGTATACAATCTAGTCGTTTTAAATAAAATGTGCCATTTTAATCAAATATCATATAACCTTAAAAGACTGAAGGTTATGTGCAGTTAACGTACCTAATTAAGATTGACACAGCACACGAGCAGGTGGGTGACCAACACCACACCCGGTTGCCTTTGTACACTGCACTAAGTACTCACTTGTGGCTGAGTCGACCTAGGGGAGGCTCGAGACTGGTTCAGAAAATCGTCACTGGTGTTGGCTATAAGGGGGATTCGAACTCAGGTCGCCGGGTTCGCTAACCACTGAGCCACTGCTCCTGACATCACACACACACACACACACGTGAATAAGGATGTGTGTTCACTGATGAATGAACGTGTGCGTACTTGAGCAGGAGGTGGACCAGTACCTTCACCGCTCAGGCACAGTGAGCAGCGTGAGCAGCACGCAGTCCATCCCTAGCACGTCAGTGAGCGCCGGCAGTCAGGGCAGTAGCGTGGCCAGCATGCCGGAGGCACCCGACCCAGAGGGCCACCTGCACATGATGTACGACGACTGCACAGTGCTGTCCAGCAACTCAGTCATTCACGTGACGCCGGTGAGTAGACGGAGGCAGGGGATGCGACGGCACACGCAGAGGGCACACGCTGTCGTGCACTGATTGGAAATGGTACCGTATTCTCCGGATTATAAGATGTTCCGAAAAGTAATATTTTCTCAAACTTCTGCATGGTTTCAATTTAAAATATGTTTAAATATCGTTATATGTGCAGACACGCACAGGGTTTAAGATGCACCCCCTAAACTTTTTATTAAAAGATAGGGGGAAAATGCTTGACGCTTGATCCAGAGATTATGGTAACCATTCACATTTGTTTCCCACCCCCATTAAATCTTTGTCAGTTGTAAAAATTCATATAGGGAATTATTTCTTCTTGCTTTTGTTTGTACTGTCTCATTTGTTTGGCCTGCCCTTATGCTTAGTGTCTGTCCTGTCTTATTGTCGAATGTGTACTGTTTCCACTTCCCCACGTCAGCATATGTATACATAGCCGCCATCACAACCAATGCAGGCTGGAAATGCCGCTGTTGGAACCGCCAGACATATGAGTTTTTATGAGTCCATCTGAATATATTTGAAGCATTTTTAATTGTTCTAGTCGTATTACTCTGGTATTATTTCTATGCATTTCATTATTAATTTTCTTAATAATTTTTACGTCTAAACGCTTGTGAAATTAAAAATGTTTACAACGTGTGAGGCGAAACGTCGCGAGGAGAGGAGAGAGAGCCATCGACACGGCTGCCCCGAGAGAGCAGCTTTTCGAAGCAATCATCATGCATCGAGCCGTGAAAACCTACATCATTACAGTTATAGTAATGCACAAATTAACAGTGCTCGAAGTGCTAACAACAAGTAGAACCACGAGAAGAGTGAAATTGATAATGTAACTAAAATAATCTACCATACATTGCCAGAATAACTGATACATTAGCTAGAATGCTAGAAAAACGAAATGTTAACGTGAGATTTAGCAGAGTACAAAAAATAAAACACGTTTGACTAGTACCAAAGATAAACTTCCAAAATTCTCCACAGAGTGTTTACCACATTACTTGTTCGTGTGGACAATGTTATGTTGGTCAAACGGCTAGAAATATTAGTACAAGTCTTCGAGAACATCAGAGGAATATCAAAAATTATCAAATACAGCTTTCAGCCATTGCAAGAGATGCCTTTCCATCAAGGTCACAATTGATTTTGACAACGTTGACATTCTGTGTTAAACTAATTATCTCGGTCTAAACTAATCCAAGAGTCTTTTGAAGTCGAGAAGAATTTAACAAATTTTAATCGTTCTGATAACTATTAGCTAAGTGCGGCTTAAAAACGCTGTAAACGTAACCGTTAATGTAATAGTGTAAATTGTAACATGCCCGTTTAATAACACTTACTGACGAAAGTAATTGACAATCATGGCCTTTTTTCTAAATCGTATAATTCGTAACACCTGCATAAACATCATTTACTTAACTTATAACACCTGTAAAATCAACATTAACATAGGTATGTTCATGCTAATATATTGCTTCTCTCCCTCTTCCCCCCCCATTGGATCCTTGCAAGGGTGGTCATGCAATTGATGACATCACAGCCTCCCTATATAAAGAGACCCAAAGGCCGGAGTACACTTCTGAAACCGCTCGTCCCAAATTGGTGCGCGTTCCTGATGATGCCGATTGTAATTATCAGCGAGACGTCATCGTAATTAGCATTGTAAATGCTCTGGGTTTGCGCTTCAGCGCACCGGCGTGCTGAAATCGTGAACCATTGGCACGCACTGTTCGCGTGACAAAACCTTACTGATTGGTTGTGTCAGGTGGAGAAGGTTTTAGAACACATTTTTTGTTTGACCTAACCCAAAAAATGGCTGTTATGGATGACATTTGTCGCAAGTCTTCCCATAAAAGTTAATTGTCTTGTAAGCTTGAGAACCGTGTGACTTGTGCAGGGATTAACTGTGTTGTAATGAAATAATGTGAAGTCCTGCTTGCTATAGTGTCTACAGAAATATAACATGTGTGGGTTTGTCACATGTATGACATTGTCAGACTGATCCACAAACCTCACCGACAAAAGTGCTGCATTGCATCCATATGCTTGAGTGTGTGAATCCTGTGTGTACCTGTGCTTGTCTCTGCAGGAGCAGTACTGCCTGCTGGAGGAGCGACTTCGAAGGGGCTCTGACCCAGACACGTCACGTACCCCGCCGCTGCCACCGCACCGCGCTAGTCAACACCACCGCCACCACAACCACAACCACTTCCAGACCATTCGCACGGCCTCTGTGGTGAGTGCAACAACACAACGAACAGCACCACCACCCCTACATTTGCACGCATTTACAACAGAATTAAAGTACTTATGGGGATTATCGATGCAGGCGCTCTACATTAGTTTGCTTGATTAGGTCCCATGACTTTTTACAGGGAATTACAGATTCAGAATGGGAATATTGATGCTAAGGTAACACTTTAGTCTCTGTTATAAGATACTATAGTTGTATGTCTGGGTCAGTACTTGGTTGAGTTATTTTGGTCATACAAGTTTGAGTGAAGGACTCATTTTTAATGGTACCAGATACATTATTTTATGTATGACTTATAACCTTTAAGCTAAGTGAAAATGCAATGGCGCTTGAAATGTTGACCAATGTAAGAATGTAATGTTTAAGTAATTACAAGCTCAATTCACATTCCTTCAAATTCATGAGTTTAGACTTGAGAAGCATTTTATGAAATGAAGGGTAATGTGTGTGCCCATCAGGTACAAAACATCTTCAGTTAGGGTGATTACTAAACGATGACATTTCAGTCACTTTGTTCACATAACATCAGCTAAACGAATGTTTAAAGAGTCATATGACATTACAGCTACTTATCAATTCTGCTCTTCAGGTGACACGGCAGATGCACGAGCATGAGCAGGAGAGCGAGCTGCGCGAGCAGATGTCGGGCTATAAGCGCATGCGGCGACAGCACCAAAAGCAGCTGATGGCGCTGGAGAACAAGCTGAAGGCAGAAATGGATGAGCACCGGCTACGTCTCGACAAGGAGCTGGAGACGCACACTAATGGGGCCGCCAGCGACATGGAGAAGCTGCTTAAGAAGCACCAGGCCCTGCTCGACAAGGAGGTAGGCCATGTCTGTGTCCAAGAATAGTCTCATCGCCACTCAGCTTCCTGCATGGAGGAGACCAGTGCTGTGTGTTCTAGACAGCTGGAGGGTGAGGTCTTTTAATTAAGTTGGTTAGTCAGTGACACATTCATCGACCACCTTTTTGTGGTTGATTTACTCACCTTTAAGAATGGTGATTGCCCCGACATGCTGCCCTTTTGAAGGTTTCTCACCTTCTGAAGGTAGGAAACCCCCTACCAGCCTTGCCCAGCTTGACATGGCTCACAATAGCGGTGCTTGAGATCCAAAAAAATGAAGCATTTGATGTCTTCAATAATCAAATAGCACAGCTCTAGTGCTGTGTGTGTAACGTTGTTGTCGTTCATTCTTTGGCAAAAATAATCATACATTGGTTGTTTTACAAAATACGTTTTAGAGAGCAACTGGCTTGTAATCAGAGGTTATGGTTTTCCGTTTCAAGTAATTGTTAATTTCTACTATTGATTCTTGCACGGTCTAAAATGCATGTTACATGAAACCATATAATGATTACAGAGTCAATAGAAGCAAGTGATTGCCTTGTGCCTGAGTGACACAATTTTATTAAATTTAAATATATTTTTAGTTGTAGTATGGACATCAGGATGTCTTTGATGCACCTTCTGGAAAACAAAAAAACAGTATTTGAATTTTTGAAATATATCTTATTCTCATTACATAAAAAGATAAACCAGCATGAGGGCAGCTTATAAAGCTATTATTAACCCTTCTCTTGCTACCTCTCGAACATCCCAGGTGAAGGCTGCAGGGGCAGAAGAGAAGAAGTTCCAGCAGCACATCTTATCCCAGCAGAAGAAGGAACTCAACAGCTTCCTGGAGGCACAGAAGAGAGAATACAACATGCGAAAAGAGCAGCTCAAGAGGGTAATGACAAAAAAAAGTCACGCGATAACGGTGCCCATTGATTTAACGAAGCTTCTAAGTGTACATGTTTCCCCATTGTTTGAAGATAAGCACTCGTGTATAGTAGTTACATCTAATGCAGGCTTTGATTCCATTTTAAATTTCAGCTACAGCTTTAAATAGTTGTGGTTACGTGCCCTTTATACATCCACTGAGGCCAGTTATTACCTATTTTCGATAATGGTTGGACATAAGGCATGAGTGAATTTTATATAACTACTTATAGTCCGTCGCTTATTACAGGACCCTAAACCCAGCTGGTGTCCTTCCTGTAATTTTCACACCACAACATATTCTGATGCTTTATATGGAAAGATAGCAAATGCAACTCACGTGTTATTATTTGAACACGGAGAGTATCCAGTTGTAATTTATTTAAAATACTTGGTTTCACCTTTTTAGTACAATTAAAATATTTTTACACTTTCTGAAGTGTAATGGCGTTCATGAAATCTGTATAAAGAGACTGTGGTGTAATGAGAAGGCGGACTCATTTTTCCCAGCTAATACCTCCTTATTCTCCTCTCTTTTTCTGCCAGGAGTTGAATGAGAACCAAAGCACGCCCAAGAAAGAGAAGCAGGAGTGGCTGTCCCGGCAGAAGGAGACGATTCAGCACTTCCAGGCAGAAGAGGAGGCCACCATGCTGCGCAGCCAACGCCACTACCTAGAGCTGGAGTGCAGACGTTTCAAGCGGCGCATGCTGCTGGAGAGGCACAACCTGGAGCAGGGCCTGCTGCGAGAGGTGATGCTTCTTATCCGCATATATAAACTCTAATACCTGTAGGGGTGTTGAGAGAACGCAGTTGTAACCTGTCACATCCTTTCCGCACCTCCGAATCTGCTACTCGCAGCTACAGAAGCCCTGCGCATTACAAGTTGTAATTATTATTAATCTTGTAGTCCATGAGTTCCTTCTTACCATTCCTTCGTGGCCTGACATTTAGATGTCTGCAACGTTGCAGTCGGGTAACCGGTCCTTAAATCCTACATGGCTTCTGGACTGGGATTCTCTTCACTATAGATATTTGGTTAGCCGAGGCTTTCAGCTTATTAAAATTCCGCCTTTATACACACCTCTTCTTGAAGGGCATTTGAACATCCTTAATATATGGGTTTTGACTTTTTGACCCTTTGGATTAATATTTGGTGGGACATTCTGAATACCAGTCTGCCTACTTTTCAATATTTTTTTTGGGTGTTTTAAGTTTGTGAAACATCTGTTTTTATCGCTCTACAGCACTTTACAACTTCCACTTAAAATGTGCTTTATAAATATTAGACATATTATTTGACAGCGTAAGTGCATGCATGCAGCTTTATACTTTCAACTTCTCATCTCATTGTCAGAAACCGCTTAGTCCTGTACAGAGTCGCGGTGAGCCGGAGCTTATCTCTCCAGACATGGCGCAAGGCAGGGATATACCCACGATTGGACGCCAGTCCATCACCGGGCACTGCGGGCAATTTAGTCTGTAAGCCAATTTACCTATGCAGCAGCATGTTTTTTTGGACTATGGGAGGAAACCGGAGTGCCTGGTGAAAACTCACGCGGACACGGGAAGAACATGCAAACTCCACACAGAAAAGCACCCGAGCCGAGATTCGAACCAAGGACCTCCTTGCTGTGAGGCGACAGCACTACCCACTGGGCCACCGTGTTCGCCTGTACTTTCATCTTATAAATAACAATTAGCAACTAATAACAGCCATGGGTGTATCACTGCATTGGTGTTCCCTCCTTGGTGTGAGACTATACTATTAATAAAGCGCCTGTGTGTGGGTGCAATCGTTTGTCGCTCGCTTACGAAGGAGCTGAACAAGAAGCAGATGCAGAAGGACTCGGAGCACGCGATGCTGCTGCGGCACCACGAGGCCACCCAGGACCTGGAGTTCCGCCACTTGAACACGGTGCAGCGCATGCGCAGCGAGCTGATCCGTCTGCAGCACCAGACGGAGCTCGCCAATCAGATGGAGTACAACAAGGGGCGTGAGCGCGAGCTGCGGCGCAAGCACGTCATGGAGATCCGCCAACAGCCCAAGTGTCTCAGGGTCGGTGACGAGAGATTTAAGCGCGACTTGGCCTAAATAAGGTTGAATGGTTATAGCGGGTCATTAAACTATTAGTGTCCTATAATAATGCTATTTATAATGTGCGCAGAGTTCTTTGGATGTCGAAGGTATTCATTTGAAGAAATGAGAACTCTGAGGCATGGGGGGATATTAGTGACTTGTTTTGCCGGTGCCAGCATTTGCCAGACATTACATTTGAGTGAGGTTACCCACAGTTTAAGCAAAGGATTTTCAAAGTTTTGATTGATGTAAAACACATTTTTGTAACCTATTTTCAAAGACAAAAAAGAGCATCAGTTCTAAAAAAGACACTACCATTTGTTGTAGTCCTTTATTAAATTAGTCAAACGCAGCCGATTCAGTGATGAGAATGTTTCTATAGTTTTATTAATCATTTAAAGACAGCTCTCGTGTTGGTAATAATGAAATATACACTGTTTTCGTATGAGTGCACACAAACTCGGGTCTAATTTAACAAAACACGTGTTTCAATGTCCCGACTTGAATTCCTCAACACTTTTTGCTTAATGCTCATTTTCGGCCTCGAGGACACATTTTTAAGCACGTCGTTCCTTTCACTATGCATCACTCCCCATAATCCACCCCCAGCCTCCGAGGCACGCTGCATCTGCGGCCACCCCAGTGACGCGTCTTGCACCCTTCTGTCCTTGCGTCATGACGCAGGTAAAAGAAATCCAGATCAAAAAGCAGTTCCAGGACACGTGCAAGGTGCAGACGCGGCAGTACAAGGCTCTGCGCAACCACCTCCTGGAGACGACGCCCAAGGGCGACCATAAAGCCGTGCTAAAGCGTCTCAAAGATGAGCAGACGCGCAAACTCGCTATCCTGGCGGAGCAGTACGAGCACACCATCAACGAGATGATGTCCACGCAGGCGGTAAGCACGGGCAGTCTTAGTGACTTTGGGGCCCCAGACAAAAGCCAGTGGTGACCCCCCCCTTACCCCCCCCCTTCCCCCCCCCCAACGTTTAAGAGCACAAAATCCTCCTTGCATTTGATTCACATAAAAAACAAAACTTCATTTAAAATAAACAACCCAGCGTTTACTGCTTAGAACATCTCATCTAATTGTCAGAAACTGCTTAGTCATGTACAGGGTCGCAGTGAGCCGGAGCCTATCCCAGCAGACACAGGGCACAAGGCTGGGATATACCCACGATGGGACGCCAGTCCATCACCAGGCACTGAGGGCAATTTAGTCTGCAAGCGAATTAACCTATGTGGCAGCATGTTTTTTGGACTTCTGGAGGAAACCGGAGTGTCCGGTGAAAGCCCACATGGACACGGGGAGAGAACATGCAAACTCCACACAGAAAGGCACCCGAGCCGAGATTCTAACCCGAGAGCTTCTTGCTGTGAGGCGACAGCGTTACCCACTGGGCCACCATGCCACCCTGCCTGGAACATCAATTGCATATAAAAAAAATTGACTGCATAGATAGAAATACCCAAACACCCTTCCATATATTCATGTCCGCTCATCAACTTCTAGTAAATTGGTCACACCACATTTCTGTTCTCTGGGTTTAAAGACTCCTCTGCTACCCTGACCCCATCATGGTGGAATGACATTCCAATATAAATCAGGACCACAGTGGTACATAATTTTGGAAACTGCTTAAGACACATCTATGCAACCATTATTTACAGGTCTGGCAACACTTTGACACCTTGCACTCTTGGGCAACCAGTAGTATTCAAGATATACCTCTTTATTTATCACAGATGTGTGTGTGTGTGATGCTGATGTTGGTCGCCCTGGATAAGTGCGTTTGTTAAATAACAATTGATAACAATTTTGCACGAATTTCATCTTAGACCTAATGGATTTATTTTAACGTAGCACCATGTAGTAAAGAAGCGTGCTTGTATAATGAATTAACCTTATTCATTCTCATATCGTTGTTGACATGCCGTTCTCTCCAGCTCTGAACAGCGCTTTGTGACCCTCGGGTGAAAAGCGCTGTATGAATGCAATTATTATTATTAATAATTTGTGAAACTACGTGGAATTGTCTGCCAAATGTCGCTCAGCCAAACGGCAGGCCATCGGGTCCCCCATTGTGTGTGTGGGGGGGGGGGCGGCTGCAATTGCTGCAGTTGCCTCGCAGTTAAAACCGCTAGTTGTAGTAAGCCATCATGGCAGAGCATCTCCTACAATAAGCCCCATTGCTTGCTTCCCCACGTCTCGAGGCGTCGCTTAAAACCGAACTTTGCTTTCGTCGTTTGCTTCCGCCGCTCGCAGCTGCGCTTGGACGAGGCGCAGGAGGGCGAGTGCCAGGCCCTGAAGGTGCAGCTGCAGCAGGAGCTGGAGCTGCTCAACGCCTACCAGAGCAAGATCAAGATGCGCACGGACGCGCAGCACGAGCGCGAGCGCAAGGAGCTGGAGCAGAAGGTGTCTCTCCGCCGCGCGCTGCTTGAGCAGAAGGTGAACGTATGTATTAGTGTGTATGTAGGTGCACGTGCATGCTCACGCCTTGGGTTGCCGCAACTATGACCTCACGACGATACATCGCACGATATGAGACCCGCGATATTCCCGTTTTCCCCTATTACAATATGGTGTCATATCCTGTTTGGTCTACGTCAGTGCTGCCGTCCACAAGTCTTTGTCATTTCTTTAAGCATCTTGCTATGGAGCCATGCAATGTTGGAAGGGAAAAAGCTTTTCAGGTTGTTTTTCTTTGTTTATTTCCTGACTAATAAAATAACAAACAGATTATTTCAAGTTGCTAATAGAGCGCTCTTACCCATTAAATAAGTGCTCAGCAAAATATTTTCCTTTTGGAGTTTAATATAAAAATAATATTTGCATTTCTAAAGTACTTTTCACTCGAGGGTCACTATTCTTTAAAAGCATTTTTTATAAGCAGTAATAAAATAAATTATTAGAGAAGACTTGTGGAAGGTGGCTTAAGTTTTTAGTGAACTGTAAAGCGGTGACTTTTAGGTAATATTTTTTCATACTACCAAAGCACGGTACATAAAAAAATGAGAACTTTGCGGATTTTTTTTATTTCAATCGTGAAACTTGATATCGTATCGTGAGCAATGGTATTGCGGCAACCCTACTTCTGCTTATACTTTACTGCCACACCACAACCTGCAAAATGTGAAATGGAACAGCATACAACGATCTTACTGATATAACAAAAAGTTTTGGGAGGTATTGTAGACTACATATTAGATATTATACCATCTTGCGTACATAATGCCTGGTTGATCATTCGTTACTACTACATATGCTGGAAGAACCCGTCTTGTACTTGAAATGGTAGAAATGACTTGAGTTGTAGCAAATGGTTTTAAGATCGTGTAAAGTGACACCTTTCACAAAACCGATTTGCATGTTCCTCCATGAATGCTTCGGTGTCCTCTAGATTGAAGAGGAGATGGTAGCTCTCCAGACAGAGCGCTCGGACAAGATCCGCTCCCTCCTGGAGCGCCAGGCTCGCGAGATCGAGCTCTTCGACTCTGAGAGCGTTCGCCTCGGCTTCAGCAACCTGGTGCTGTCCAACCTACCGGCCGAGGCATTCAGCCACAGTTACCCTGGAGCCCAGGGCTACTCAGGATCCCAGTCGGGCTACGGAGGAGCCGGCGGTAGCGGCGGCGGCGGGAGCGGCGGCGGCGGCCGCGTAGGCAACCCTGGCATGAGAAACAGCCCGCAGCCCATGCGGCGCACGGCCTCCGCGTCCGGAGGACAGGGCGACCGCGGCATGAGCCGCAGTTCTAGCGCCTCATCTCACTTCTCCAATGGATCCTACTACAATTAACGCGGGGGTCCCCTCCTCACCCCGTCCCGAGCTGTGTGTGTTTGCATACTGCCTGTGGCTCCCGCTCCACCCCTTCCTTCACTCCCTGCACGTCGCCACTGAGCCAGTCGCGTAGGGAAGGAGCCAGCACGTGAGCACACGTGTTACTATTCAAGGTGGAAAGTTGGACTTTTATGTTTGTATCACAGTCCCAAGTTTTTTTTTTGCTATGGTGGTGTTACCGATGACCATTTAAGCATACCTGTTTGGGATTGTCATTGTATACAGTTGGATAATCTGTCCTGCTACGATGTTTTAGATCCTGCCTGCAGAAGTCAGAATTTGCTAAAACCCCCTATTTGTTTGGATTTAAAACCCTGTATCGCTTCTAGTAGTCTGCCAATATTTTATCTACTCTACATAGTTTTTTTTTCATCCTCACACTCTGGATTTGGCCAAAACTAGAGCCTAAATGTAGTCTCTGGGTTTTTAGTTTGGCTCAAAATATTCTTGATGTTACCATGGCTTTTTCCAAGGATTTATTGTTATTTTTTAAAAAATAGCCCAGAGTTTATAACATACATGTACTGCATTACAAACAGTGTTGGGGCAGCTGAATTAGTTTTAAGTTTTTATACAAAGTAATAGAAATGACTTTCGTTTTGGCTTAAAGGCATGCTGTTAGGCACTGTGGCTTACCTGTAAATATGCTGCCATTCTATTAAGTTTACACCTTTTTGGGTTTTAAACTGTGAATATGTCACGATGCCCAGATCTGTGATATCACTTGTCTATCCACAATGTACATCCCTTTTCATCCGTTTAAATTGAGAGAAATAAGCTTACGTAAAAAAATGCATCGTTTGCATGATACACTGAACCATTGTTAGCATTACAGGGCGAGGTTTTGAAAAGCGTTTATTGTGTGCATACCCGACATGGCTATAGGACACTCTTGTTTGCTTGTTCTTACATACTTGAACAGCATTCCTCACTCAGCATTTCTGGTAGACTTAGCAGAGGCCCTTGCTGGCAGAAAGTCAGATGTGGCCATAGTCTATAGTCATTTTTCACTTCGGACTATTGAAAAAATCGGAGCATTATGCTAACATCCTATAGTGCGCCGCGTGTACATGTGGACGTTTTTGTGAGAACATGTATGTTTTCACGATGCATATTTTTGCGCACATATAGTATCACCTCTTATCTGAAGTGACATTTGCAGTAAATGTAATAATGGTTTATGGTTATGAAATAAGAACAAAAATTGTATTCAACACGCTTATGCCTAGAGCCTTTGAGCATGAATAGGGTAAACGTGTGCTGGGCAGCTTGGTCTATTGTCCAGGTATTGGACAGAGCTGCCAGAATCTTTGGCACGGGTGCTCTCAATCATATCACACGTTCACTCCCGCAATGGGAGGGAATGCTTGTAAAGAACTGTGCCAAGCATCCTGAAATACCAGAGCAGTTACTGCATACGCTGCCATATAGGATTGCCTTTTCATGGGCTTTATTGAGCATTTACCGTGCCGGTGGCTTTGCGTGTGTTAATGACTTGTAAACTGGCCGGTAGGAACCACACCTGCTATGTTAACATCACAACCATTTAGTGGCCTGATTGGTTTAAACGTGGTTTATTCAGTGGTGTGTCTTAATAATGAGTACAGCATTTTAGGGCCTACATTTGTAATTGCAGCATCGCAACGCCATTTTACATGAATTGATATTTACAGTTTAGCAGGTGATTGTGTTTCGTGTATATTTGGAGTTAAATTAGAAGTTATGAAGAGAATAGTGACTTCTCAGTTCTTTTGTAATGGGCACTCCTTTGCTGGATTGCTTTAGAATTAATGTAATGAGAATATATGTGATGTATGTTAATGTAACTAATTATACTTAGGTTTTGTAAATACATTTAAAAAGTGACTAAATATTTCTTATTTATATGGCATCTAGCTGTCATAAAAATATTTTTGGCTTAGTAAGAGGCTCAAATGAAAACAAAGCACATTGGAGCTCAACTGTCCAAATTACAATCGTGTTTAAATTTAGCTATTTGTGTCAGGTGCTGTTCAACTGGACGGTTTTATTTTTTTTCCATTATTTTGAGCTGTGCATCTCAACAAGCCTTAGGCTTTAGCTTTTCCGAAGCTAATGCCTAGCCAGCGTTGGTAACTCACCAGGCATGTTGGCCATGTGATCGTTGGTGCTAGGATCTATTGCCAATGCCGATGTGAGGGCCCAGCCAGAGTTGATGCCATTTAGGTGTTTGTGCTTAGCCAGCTTGCTGCCTCGTCATGGTTCTGGCCAAAATAAGTTGAAGGCCTGGTAAGAACTGAAACTTAACCGGACTTTGGGACTCAAGCCAGAGTTGGAGATGGCTGACACTGTGTTTAGCTTTTGTATATTGTCATGTCATTTTCATTTTTATTTTCTCTTGAAATGTCACAATTGATGCATTGTAAACTCACTTATATTTGAGTATAGCATACGCAAAAGTAACATAGCCTTAATTAATCCCAACATCGCCCTCTTGTGTGTAATCTTTCCCAAAAAGGATAAACTTCATTTACATGCTTCAGTTCTAAAATAATGGGAGAAACATTATTTGCTCACTGTTTATCTCTTGACACCTGTCGAAATCCAGAGATTGGGGGGCATCGAGAAACAAATGTTGAATTTGGATCTAAACAGCGTGCAGCCCTTACCAACGAAGGTAGAATTATGCCAGGGTTATTCAGAGAAGGGGCTGTTTGGCTTAATGCATAATAAGCAATGAAGCCCTAGGGCTGTGCAATTTTTCTCCTGGCAGAGCTGATAGGGGCCTGGCTGAGATAGAGGATTCGCCCGAGTCAAAGGCTAATTTTTATGTGCAGCCGAACAGATGAAATGTGTTCTTTCCAGTGTTCAGAGTTTAAACCACGCTAATTGTCATTTGGCTAGCATTAGTGTTTGCCAAAAATTGGATGCTAAATTTCTACCTATCTTTGCAACCCACATATTTACTGCAGCCAGGGCTGGGGTTAGTTCTTTTGGAGTCACAGTTGAGTCTTGCTTTTTAAGTCCCTCTTGTCACTGACCATAAAAGCAGGAGACTCTTGCCAATCAAAACCCTAAATATATCCCATCAGGTGTGCAAAAGAATTGTATTTTGGTTACCTGGAGGCTTCATATATTGTGCAATTGCGCTGTCGATTTGAAGCAGGTGTAAAAAAGAATTAAATACTTAAATGTCCTTAACTTTAATGCATGTCTTGTGTTACTTGATATTTTAATTTTTCAGTGTCAACTTGTTTAGAAATTCAGAATGTGCAGCGGTCTATAAGTTAATGTAATATGTAGCCTTCTACTTTGTCCAGTTGTGTTTATGTTGTCTCCAGGTGCATTTATATTTTGACTGAGCCATGGACTGCACTGCTGGTCGCTAAGTATGCAGCATACTAATAAGGCACACAGGGCCAAGATACCTACACATCACGCATTGAAAAGCTTTTTACAAGCATACGGTACCATGTGTGGCGTTATTGGACTGTCAGGAAAGTTGGTAACAAACGTTGGAAAATTGTGAAAATATGCTGTCCATCTGCTGGATACGCTACACTTGAGCAGAACACGTGTGGTCTATGACACTGACGAAATGGTGCTTTGCACGAATTAGAAATGTGCTCAGTCTTGTTCCAGAGAGGTTTATTTATCTCTGCTGAAAAGGTGCACATTAATGTATGTCGTGTCCCGCAGCGTTCAATTAATCCCTGTTGCTCAGAATACAACTTTGGTAGGAGCAACACGGAAAGTGAAAGATCCTTGCTGGTATTAACATCAAAGGGCTGGAGCCTTGTGGAAAGCAGCAGTGAGATTTTAATTCTAGTGTAAGGAGATGGTGTCTGCTTTATTTTAACCATGTCCGTAGCGATTAAGTCTGGATATATAGAATAGTACTATGCTTTTTCCATTTTCTTAACGTAGTCACATGTCAGACAATACAGCGTGCAGAAAATAATGTTCTAAACTGGATTACAGCCATGCTACTGGTTGGTAGTGACTGATGCTGAACAAGTAATAGTTAATTAAGGTATTCTTGGTCAGACATGTATTGTTATCATTAGCATTCATGTCTTAAGGCACGCCACTGTTTCGGCTCATGTACAGGCCACACGCATGCACTTGTCTAGAAATAAATGTAAAAAAAGAGGGCAGTGATGTGACAACAGGGTCCCCTTACCATTGTTATCTCCAAGGGGTTACGTGAAACAGCCTTCAGTTATAGGAAAGCTTTAAACCTGTACATGAAATATAATGAACTAAAACTTGACCTCTTTGAGCTTCAACAAGTACACTAGGCAAACGAGTCGGTGTACAGTACTGTCACGAAAGAGATCTCAATTCTTTGAGACTATAAAGACATTGATAATGGGCTGGTTTGTTTACTCATTATTTAACTGAATGCACCCTGTGTACAAAAATAAGATTGGGCCTGCCTGCAACTACTGCAGCCGCCTGTGCCGAGTGACTCCGTTGGAGGCACGGAGAGGTTTATTGAGCATCACAGCACAACGGCACCAGCTTTCGAATCCGAGGTAACGTGAACTATTTTTTGGCTTCCAGTATTGTTGCACGTGGAAAAAACCTATTGAGGCACTTTAAAATAAAGTATCAATGGATCTCTTTCCGAGAGTGCATGCAACGCCCCCCCACCCAAAACGTCCGGTGACAACGCTCCTGAAACTAACCCAAAAACCCTAACCCTTTGAAATATGTCCACAAATATCTACTCTTCTGGAATGCAGGCACTTGGGGGCTGTAGCTCTTCATGGTCGTGGCACAGTAGCTGATCGGGTGTTCTGCTTTTGTGAGTAATACACGTTGCTCGTGCAGGTGTGAGCTTCATCAACCTTAGCTTTGTGGAAACGTTGTGCAGTCGCTAAGCGAATAGTGCCTCGTGTACAAAACTTCTTGGCTCGGCAAGTCTACTCTTTGGGGGGGGGGAGGTGGGATTCTCAATCTTTTACACATCAAAGCCCACTTAGTTGCGGTCCCCAGGGACCACTAGGTGGCGCTCTCGGCCTACGGTTAGATCGCAACTCGCAGGTTGAGAGTGGCTTGTCGAGACTATTATGCCACACTGCTTGTACACGAAACAAACCCCCTTGCACTACCTCACGGATAGGCACTGTCTCGTGCAGACACCAGTTAAACGGACTAAAGCATTGGTTTTACTTTTACTCGGCACCAGTGTGTGCTCTTTTTGTTCTATTGTTTTGTGTTCCAACATCCAGCGTTTTGGTTTCACCACCTAATACGCGCGGTGCAGGTAAACTAACTGATCGCGTTACCGTCCTCAAAATCCACGAAGCACTAATTTCACCTTCATTAAGCTTAGTCTATGAAATATATACAAAACGCGCACAAGCTACAGCCCTCAAGTGCATGAACATACCAGCCTATGAAGTATCGGGTTCTCCAGTAATACCGACCCGAAGCCTTTGCGCTTTATTTCTTGCAATGCTGAAGTAGACACTTGCTTTCGTGACGTGCATCTGTTTTGTAGGGCAATGTTAACGCTTGACTCGCAGCAGTGCTTATGCTTGGTAATATTTTGAGTCGTGGAATTAGAATGGGGGGGGGAATATAAAAAAAAGAGACCGCTGAGTTTGATCACTCATGTGGGTAACCCTTTAGAAGGAATGGGCAACTTGATCCGCAAGCCGTTTTCCCACCCTGACAATTATTGATAACTGGATAACAAGCGTAACACACAAAACAATTGGCTGATGTGGAAATGTGGCCATATTAAACTCTCCAAACCTGACTTGTAACATTAATACAGTTGATATTTAAATAATTTAAATTGTGTTGCAATTTATCATTAACAGTTCATCATTGGGCAGCGGCATGTCTGGCTTGTCACGGCCAGAGCGCTCCCATTTGCACATTATCCAATAGAAGAGTTCTTTTGGTTTTGCCATTACCCCAGCTTGTTATTTTACTAAACATGAAATGACTGTTGGACCATTCAGTGTTCTTTGTTTTTAATTGCAGTGTTATTATTTTCAACTACTAATCAAGTACAAAAACCGGAATTTAAATTGGGACTGAAAGAAACGACGGGTTTCTTTTAATCGTGGAATGCCATGCTTGCCTCCGGGCAGTGCTCTGTGAATCTTTGCACCATAACCTAGCGCTTGTTTTGACGAGTCGCGATTGCGGCTTGTAGCCTGACGGATTGCTGCGCAGGGACCGCATGGGGCCTTGGTGGCCTCCAAACGAAAAAGAGAGGGCCCTGCTGGTCGTACGCTTATGTCTTGCACGCCAACTTGCACTCGCATATGCACGCCCATCTGGAAATTGTTGACAGTGGGCGCGTTTTCATTCGCATTAAATCATTTCTAAAACAGTTGGATCTCTGTGCCGGCCGTTTCCTTTGGTAGCCAGGCATTATGCACCAAATTCATTTCACGTTCGTCCTACATTCGGGTTTGGTGGTGCAGGAAGCGGTTCCATGCCTATTTCTATCCACGTAGATGTTCTTACAAATCAAATGAATTGTGCCGCCGTCCCTCGAATCTGAGGGGAGCAGGTGTATCACTTCCTGTCGCTATTGCAGTGTAATTTACAGCTTTGCTGAACTGTTATTAAGCGTTCATTATAATTTACTATCAGTTAAGCTTTGGACATTTTTTTAAAAAAATTGGTGTTTCAGAAAGAGTTGTGGACAAGGTTGAAAATTAATTGGGAGGTACAGTAACTTAGTTGTGAACTATTAACGCACCGTGGATTGTTGTTTTTGTTCTGTTTTTGTTAATGATCGAGGCGTTTGATCTTGCGGAAAGTTCAGCCGAGCTGCCGTGAGAAGAGGCTCTGTGTTTTGATGCCGAACTGAATTTGTATTATTTCGTGCTAATATTCTCCGAGAAACGTGAATTCTCGCTGCGTTTTACTGCAATTAATACTTCACAACTGTGTTAATACATAATATATATTGAACCGGAGGGGACACCTATTTTGAAATAAAACTTGGCTCGAAGTTTTAAAGTTGTATGCACATAGTTATACGGTGTTATGTAAAGTGAGCGAAAAAAAAAGATCTGCACATTTTAATAAACATAAAATCTCACAAAAAGGAACCACTTGATCCGATGTACTCGTTTCTTCAGATGGAAAACGTGCCGTTTAATGTGAAATGCAATGATTAAGGCATATTAATGAATATATTGTCAAGATGAATTAAAAATTGTATTGTTCAAAATCAGCGAGTGATGGCAATGAAGCGCTATCTATAAGGGCTCATGGAAATCCCTGCACGTGTGGGAGTCGTGGTTTGCGCGGTTGATTTCCCTTGTAAAATAAGTGCATCTCAATTAATTTCGCACCCACACGAGGGACTGCAATTGGCGAAAGTTATACAATCTCAGTGAACTAATTTTACAATACAGTTCAGTATATCTGTTGTGTAGATGCGTATTTCCTCGGCGGTATAGAGTCGCCTTGTAACTTATCACCCGAAGAGTTACTTTTGGTGCGTGTCTCTAAATAATTCTCTGCACGGGGACACGCTCTGGCTGCACCATTGTGCTATGGTATTCGTTCTGTGCTGTAGTTGTATTTTTAATAAGTCGTCTTGTGATAACCCCGTGAGATATATGCGTTTTCGCAACCTGCGCGGCATTGCTATGCAGGCTTGCCAGACCAGCATCTCCCGCTCCCACCGTTAATCCAGCTTGCATACATCCCCTCCTCCAGCCACCTCCCTCCCCACCTTCACTCCACCAGCACAAACCTCATGCTTCGCGTCATTCCAAAATAGTAAAGTCACTCGCATTTGTACGTTACCTCTCGAGGCTTTCGTGGACGTGCGATGAGGTGTGCTTGTATCCTTTACCCTTTACGTCGACAGGACCTGTACGGCTGGACCATTCGTTGGGGCGTTACTGCTTTCGGCTTGCAAACGCATGAAGGTGTGAACGATAACCTTGCAGAGCGCCACATTTCACCACCAACACATAGGCTGATAATTCTGGTACTGTTCCAGGAAGGAGTAGAGGTATAGCCATATTATCCAGGGCAGTGTTTTTCAGTCCTTGTGAGCCCCTACTCGGCAGTTTTCGCTAACGACCAACCGATCAAAAGCGTCATGTAAAGCGTGCTGTGACTGAATTAATATTAAAGATAGGTAGAGTGTGTGTGTGTTTGAAACGCTATTCAAACGGCTCCAGTGCCGATTGTCCTCATTGGCTCAGTTATTTTTTTCGGTAATAAAATTTGCTTCCAAAATGTTGGGCCCCATCCGACTGGGAACCACTATGTCATACAAGCATAATAACACGGTTGCTTCGATTTGAACAGCGTATTTACAGAGCCAGAATTAAGAGCTCCGAAGACGTGCCCGCAGTCTTTTGGAGGTACCACTTCTTGGTAACCCAATAGGGGATGAATGAGTTCAGACATTTGATATGTCGCAGGAAGCCCACATCGAAAGCTTGCAAACTCGTTGGGTAGTTTCTGCCGGAAGCATAAACATCTCTAAAAAAAAATGTTACTTAGCAAAACATAATTTTTGCACCCTGTCATTTTTAACGGACACTGGGTTGGCTTACAAACAGCAGAGATTAGTAAACACAGAAGTTTGCACTATGGGGGTTACAAGCACTAAATTTAAGAAACACTGATCTGAAGGTGGAGGGATCCGCATTCTTTCTCTGGTCGTGGCCCTGTCTAACCTGTATTATGCTGTGTATGCCGTGCATAGCTGTTAGCACTTCACAGGAAGTTGCCCTATGGGTTAATATTGCTGACTCTTCAGTTGTGCCTGCGTTGTTTTACAGGTATCACTTACGTGCAAGTGTTTATCATATGCAAGTTGAACAGCAAACATACTTGAGGTGGTCAAAAGGATTTGAAGGTGGGATATTAAAAGTGGGCAGCACGGTGGCCCAGTGAGCAGCACTGTCGCCTCACAGCAAGAAGGTCCCGGGTTCGAATCTTGGTTCGGGTGCCTGTGTGGCGTTTGCATGTTCTCCCCGTATCCGCGTGGGTTTTCGCTGGGCACTCTGGTTTCCTCCCACAGTCCAAAAAACATGATGCTGCATAGGTTAATTGGCTTGCAGACTAAATTGCCCGCAGTGCCCGGTGATGGACTGACGTCTCCTCGTGGGTATATCCCTGCCTTGCGCCCTGTCTGCCGGGATAGGCTCCAGCTCACCGCGACCCTGTACAGGCCTAAGTGGCTTCTGACAATGAGATATTAAAAGTAGGAACTTTGTAAAAGACAAGACTTTACGTAATGTCCAGGAGCAGCAAGATCGGAGGAATTACAATGTTTGTGATGTCTGCCACTTAATTTATTTGTTTAGACTGTTTGCACAGTACTTTACAAAAGTGAATTCTGCTTGAAATGTAAACGCACATTTTTATTTTCATATGCAGGTACAGTACGAAAATAATAATCTCTACCTTTGAGGGCTCTAATTGTATTGGTAGAAAATGCAATGTCAGTTTCAAGATAGGGGCGGCACGGTGGCCCAATGGGTAGCGCTGTCGCCTCACAGCAAGAATGTCCCGGGTTCAAATCTCGGCTCGGGTGGCATTCTGTGTGGAGTTTGTTTGCTCTCCGTGTCCACGTGGGTTTTCGCCAGGCACTCCGGTTTCCTCCCACAGTCCAAAAACATGCTGCTGCATTGGTTAATTGGCTCGGAGACTAAATTGCCCTCAGTGCCCTGTGATGGACTGGCATCCCATCGTGGGTATATCCCTGCCTTGTACCGTGTCTGCCGGGATAGGCTCCGGCTCACCGTGACTGTACAGGATTAAGCGGTTCTGACAATGAGATGAGTTATATTATAATATGTGAATGATCTGTGGAGATGGAGTCAGTTTTATCCTGTGATGTGACATACCACACAGGTCGAACCCTTGGCTTTGTAGCGTTTCTGCAATGGCTTGCGATCAATATGGGTTAAATGTACACCTCTGTCAATCCTCGTTATCACTTGGGAAGAACTTTGGTATTTTAGAAAACGTGGACCGCATTATTCATCAGCTATCGCGTGTTTCTGTTTTCATGAGGGGCACAATATGCATATTCATTTAAACATTGCAAACTTCTTGCAAAAACGTAACTTGATGACATTTGTGGTCACATTTTGTAACGGTAGAGTTTATAATGTCCTGCTCTGGGTGTATATTGTATCGGCCTTTAATCTGGCCAACATTATTGTAGCTATGCTTTCAATATAACGTTTTCAAAGAACACATTTTTTTAAATGCGATCGTTGAGTGTAGTGTGAGAAATATTGCAATCTAGTAAACAATGCATCTTGAGAAAAAGCGTCAACTGTTACTTAAATGCCACTGGAAATGCATTAAAATGAAATCTTTCATGCAGGAGTGCTTTTTCATTTTGAATGCATCAAGAATTGCTTTGACTTCATACATGTTGACTTTCCACATGCAAGATATTGTCATAAGGCACAGTGGTATGAAGTTTTACATCTCCACTGCATATTTAAAATACGCCACCTATTCAGCTTGAATTATTTTTGCAAAATGAGCTTTCAACAGAAAAGCTTCAATAATTTCTAGTTAGAGCCTAAAGCCCACTCAACCATGTTGGTACACAGTGGGAATGGAGATTATACACCTCCGGTTTAATGGGTC
The DNA here is from genome assembly GCA_036362905.1 of Mordacia mordax. Lineage (NCBI taxonomy): Eukaryota > Metazoa > Chordata > Hyperoartia > Petromyzontiformes > Petromyzontidae > Mordacia > Mordacia mordax. The sequence goes on from JAZEWT010000002.1 coordinate 7,141,750, forward strand.
CGATGCATCCCTTACATTAAGCTTTAAAATTGGTTTGGTACTCTCTTTGAAAGGGGGTGGAGTAGTGGCATACCAGTCAATGCAATCCAAAGTTCAATTCTTGTTTAGGACTTAAGTTTTGGCATCATCTCCAACACATTTTATGTTCTCTAAATTATAGCCATAATTTGACTTTCCATTTAACTGCTGTTGTTGTGCCGTTCTCTCCACAGCTCTGTGCAGCGCTTTGTGGCCCTCGGGTGAAAAGCACTCAAGTGCTATTACAAATTCAAACTAGAATGGTGATATATGAGAATGCTCATTTGCGGTGTATACAAAAATATTTCGAAACAAAATCCTTGCTTCATACCAAGGCTTACAGTACGTCAGTTTGGGTTTATATTGTACTGTGCACAATATGCAGGCAAGGATGCTGGACATAGACCTACGTCACTGGAGTTTTTACAGGATAGAAGCATAATCTTCCAAGGCCTCCGTTTTAAATTTGGAATATTCACACCAAAATCTAGCCATGAGTAATGCAGCAAAGTTGCTTATAATCTTATACAAGTGTTATTGACTATACCCCAGATGATTAAATAGTTGACTAGCAATCATCTGCCCATTCGAAAACTTTCATAGCAAGTGAAGCCTGTGATAACATGCATGCCTTAAAATGATGCACAGCAACTGCATAAAAACGCAGCGAGTAAATTACATTTACTCCATTTTATTGACGTCCAAATAGACGAACCTTACAGCTCACAAAATGAGTGAGACAGACTTGAAGAATTGCCACTGAATATTGCCGCATGCGCACGCTATTCTTGTAGCTACGAGTAGAATTGAGTATGTTTTTCATGTTGTGTGTCCAGCGCGCTCTGATTTTGCCATATGTGTGTACTGTGCGTATCATGCTTGTTTTAACCGGCTCTACAAGTTGTCACTTGAGGATTGTGTCTTCAGCTGCAGGCAGAGAAGCACAGGCAATGACAGCATTAGATTTACCATAGCAAGTTCATCTGTTGGCTGAGAGTAATGTGAGATAAACGTGCAATAGGAGGAAACCGCAATATCCACTAAACCCATTAACCTAGCTTATAACACTGCCAGCTGCATTAATATTGCGTAAAATATATAGCTGGGCTTGTAATTCGGTCTCTACTGGCTGGTAGAAAGCATTTGGCATAAACAAAAAGAGGTGACTAAAAAATACCACCTGTGTTCCAGTTGCCAAGTTTCATAATAGGTCAGGTTGCAATGCATCAGCTCGTGTTGTGAGTTTTTTGTGAACAAGTTATCTCTGAGTACTTTTGCCATGGTACATTTGTAAAGAGCAGAAAAGGTTTTTATTATTTCTGGCAATAATGCAGGGGTTAAGATCTTAAAACACCAAACATTTGGCGAACACTAACAATCAGGCTCAAAAGAAAGCCATATCTGGTGTGGGCCAATCAGTTTGAAGGACAATGCATACGTTATCAAAGCTTCTTGTATGCAAATTTTGCCACAAGTATGTGTGGCTTTTGCAAACTAGTCACTTTGTAAAAGGTGTCTATTTTGTGTTTTAAGATCTTAACACCTGCATAATTGCCAGAAGTGGTAAAAATCCTTTTTTACTTTTCACAAGAATTTTATCACACGTGGCTTCTTGGAGTATACAGTTTAAGTGCTGTGTGTAGGAAAGATAAATATTTATTTTTACAGCAGAAAGTACCCAGTGAGCTCGCAGGCTCTCGATGCGGGATTCTTGCAATTAACGTCCGCAGTGACCAACGTACGAAAGCGCAAATCCAAAGGGAAAGGATAACTGAGGCTAAGTGAAGGCGAGTACGTACATGCAGCAGCGATCTCGCGCGCGATCCGTTCTGCCTCGTTCCGCTTAATCCGTTCCTCCTCCTCTATCCGCCGCTCCTCTGCTGCAATGGGCTTCAGCCGTGCTGTACGTGAAGCCACACAACTAAAATGTCAATGCACAAATACATCGGCACACTCCACCTACGCCTACTGAATAAGAGTTTAAATTTGCACGTAACATTATCCTGCCAAGAGCAGACCTTACATTGATGCAATTTTAATCATACAGTATAGCTGTCCCATGTATTTTGCAACGTAATGTAAGTCAAGTTAATGTGTACAAATATTGGTTTTATAGCAATAATTGTACACAAACCGCATGCAAACTCAAATTTAAAGTTTTCGTGAATCCTAAGAATAAGTATGACAATAGTCCTTATGACAATAATTCTAAATATATTAGCACTTCTAGAGCGCTTGTCACCCGAGGGTTATAAAGCACTGCACAGAGCTGTGGAGAGAATGGCATGTCAACAGCCAATCAGCAACAATAACTATTTTTGGGATTTTTTTTACACATCTGAGCTGTGCAGAGAACGGCATGTCAACAACATCAGAACAGTTCAGCTGAAAGTCAAATAATGGCTATAATTTATAGGACATGAAATAAGCGATAAAAAAGATAATTGTTCAACAAACAAGGAAGGAGTACATGTTCCTGAGCAGACGTAGGTCAGCAGCGAGCCATCATCCAGTACTGTTATTCCCCAATTGATCTACTCTGCTGTTTACATGCGTTTTCTCTACAGCTCTGCTCAGTGCGTTGTGACCATCGGGTGAAAATCGCTCTAGAAATGCAAGTATTATTATCCCAGCACGACAACACTGAGCCACATTAACAGTCCTAACCAGAGGACTTGAAAGCCTTATGGAACAAGAGAGTCTTGAGACGAGATTTGAAGATGCCCAGGGACTCAGCTGATCGAGTCTCAAACGGAAGGGCGTTCCAGAGTTTGGGAGCAGCGCAAGAGAACGCTGTCACCCATCGAATGATGGTGGATTTGGGCACATGTCGCAAGCCCGTATTGGAAGATCAAAGTGGTGGTGCAGAGGAGGGTGCTTGAAGTAGGTCACGGATGTATGTCGGAGCACTGCAAGTGACAGCCTTGTAGGTTTGAAGGGAGAATTTTGAATTCAATCCTATATTTAATCAGTAACCAGTGGAGAGACATCAATATTGGGGATATGTGATCGTGGATGGCTGTGCGAGTGAGGACTAGCAGCCGTATTCTGCACACGTTGGAGACGACTGATCAGGTAGATAGGGGTGCCAGGGGGCAGTGCATTGCAGTCATCGATTCGTGAAGAGATGAAGATATGTATTAGCTTCTCAGCATCAGAGGCTGCCAGGATGTTGCGTAGTCTGACTATATTTCTGAGATGTTAATAGGCTACCTTCGTCACCTTGTTGATGTGTGTCTCAAAGCTGAATGAGGAATCAAGAGTCACTCTTAGACTCCGGACTGCCTTAGCAGTTTCAATGATCTGGTCGTCATGAGACACGTTCAGTCTTGGACAATTGGTGTGGGGATCCGAAAAGCAAAAACTTCTGTTTTGTCGCCATTTTGTTTTAGAAATTTTGAATTGAGCCAGGCCTTCACAGTTGACAGTGAGGACGATACACAAAGACCAGACGCAGAGATGGATGACTTTGCGTGGATACAGATTTGGATGTCATCGGCATAGCGATGGTAGCTAAGATTGAGGCTGCACAGGATATGGCCCAGTGGTTGCATGTAGATGCTGAAGAGGAGTGAGCCAAGAACTGAGTCCTAAAGAACTCTAGACAAAGCACAATGGATCTCTGAGTTATGTCCTCCGAGGCTGATGAACTGCTTCAAGTCAGAGGTAGGAGCTCAGCCAATGCAGGGCACAGCCAGAGACCCCTTTCCCCCCAGCTCAAGTAAGATCGGGTGGTCAATGGTATCGAAGGCAGCGCTCAGGTCCAGGACAAGAATACTTGGCAAGCCTTTATCAGCAGCGACGAGTAGGTCATTAACTACTTTGACAAGAACGTTTTCAGTACTATGGCAGAATCTAAAATGAAGTGGTGGTTCTAGTTTTGCATTTGTCATCCGTGGAAAAATTTGGGCTCATTCCCACCAATCCCAATTTTGCTGTCTGCAGCACAAGACTTTTACTCAATTTCGTCAACTTTAATTTGGAATGCTCTTGGAAAGCAGTATATTATCACATTTTAGAGAATGGCCTCTGAAAGATGAAATCGCAATAATTTTTTAGTCCTCTCAAACACCCATTCTCCACACGGGATCGTGCACCTCACGTTCCTTATTCATTAGGTATCTGATGCATTGAAATCGGACCAAAGCTATTTAAAAACTTCAGAGCATAAGCCAAATGTGCTGTAAAACTTTGAACATTTTTGGTCTCGTCAATGCTCACACCAACAACTAAAACCCAGTATGGGCCAATGGACGTTGCCCCACTCAACATACAGCGCAGTAAATACTTAATGCACTCCTGCACCACGAAGCGCCTGTCTTGAAGCCCAATTACCTTACCAAATCTGGCGGAGCCGTAGATGATACCAAGGCCCAGCGCAGAGTAGCGGGCCAGCTATAAATCAAGAGCAGCAGAAAATTCACGTTTAGTCTCGCCAACATCATGGCTAATCGCGCAATCGTTCAAATGTTTAATGACGAGTAACTTTAAAAATGAGTCAGGCTCAAAATATCAGCACTGTTATCACGTTAATTTCTAAAACTTGTATAAAACTTAAGCAGTATAACAGTCATATGTGCTCAAAAGACGCGTTTGAGTGTGATTTCAAAGCATTGTCTGTCATTAGCGGAGAGCCAGACTCGTGTTTCCCCTTAAACGCAGCTTAGCGAGGGACGCATCTACAAGAGCCATGCGCCTGGTCTTTTGCTGTCTCTTCCTTATAACGCAACCCCACTGCGCAGGTCGGTCCCCAGGCGAGTTTGAAGCTTCGTTGATGCTAAGCGGACTTAGCAGCCACGATGAAGCGCATCTTCACAGCACTGCAATGACATCGATTTTAACATTAAAACCCCAAAAAAATGTATTGCTGCCGATTTTATGTTCTAGTGCCGTTGTTGTTGTTGACGTGCCGTTCTCTCAGCAGCTCTGTGCAGCGCTTTGTGACCCTCGGGTGAAAAGCGCTCTATAAATGCAATTATTATCATGAAAACGTGAATTGCAATCACCTTGAGATCACCCACGCATTTGAACGAACGTCAATCGAGCAAAACTGCGGCGCGCCTGACCCACGCGTAAACTCCTCCAAATTCGGCAGATTTTATCGAGACATGGAGGCACTAATTGCCCGCAGTGCCCCGGCGATGGACTGGCGTCCCATCGTGGGCATATCCCTGCCTTGCGACCTGTGTCTGCCGGGATAGGCTCCGGCTCACTCGCGATCCTGTACAGGGCTAAGCGGTTTCTGACAATGAGATGATACGGAGGCGCTCTTCAGCAACAGTAAGCGCTGCCTGTCCGCCGTCGCCTACAGGGCCCGCGCAAGGTGACCCGGCACGGCGAGCAGGCGAGGGCCGCGCCTCGCTAGGCCGCAACGCCAAGACCTCTGCAGCCAGCGGTGTGCGTAGCGAAACGTCGACAAACACGAGACAATCGAGCCGGCGCCGAGATGCGTGGCGATGCCGTGAGACTTCCCGCGGCCAAGCGAAAGCCTGGCGCACGGCGACTCCGCGGTGAGGTTTCGGTAACCTTGATGAGCGGAGACACTTGCACCGGGGGAACCATCTTGATCGCCTCGCCGCTGCAACGTCAGGCTGCGCGCTGACGCAATCACGCATGTTTATAGTGGCGTGTGACGTCATCACGGCGCGATGTTGCGACGGGAAGAGCTGCTCTTTCGTGATAGCCGCGCTGAGGCGTTCCTCCCCGCGTCTCGCCACATTTGCGCCTCCCGCGTCAGCAGGCGAAGCCACGATCGCACACAGCGGTGCGCGGCGTCGCCAAGCGGGCGGCGGGGCGCGTCATTCAAGAGAGACCGCTGCTTGCGCGTGACGTCACCGCGCTCACGCGTACCGTGGAGGCGCCGTGACGTCACCGCGCCGGTCACGTCCGCACGTCAGGGGCGGACGGCGTGACGTCGCCGCGCCCGTCGCGTCCGCACGTCAGGGGCGGGCGCCGTGACGTCGCCGCGCCGGTCACGTCGTTACGTCACGGGTGGGCGCCGTGACGTCGCCGCGCCTGTCACGTCGGCACGTCGCGGGCGGGCGCCGTGACGTCGCCGTGCCGGCACGTCGGCACGTCACGTCACTGTTGAGACTGCCTTAGCGCAGGGAGCCCGGCGTGCGTGCGGCTGCGCTGCACCGCCCAGCTTCCAGCAGTGGATCGAGCATGGCTCTGTGGTGATTCGCTACCCATGCAACAGATACCGCGTGAACGTCCTGACAAATACATCCCAGGCTTTGATCTAAGTGTCAGCTCGGGGAAACTGTTGAGCTGTGTAGTAATAATAATAATTGCATTTCTCGAGCGCTTTTCACCAGAGGGTCACAAAGCGCAGCACAGAGCGAACACGAAGTTGTCGGGGTGGGGAGATCTGGTCGAGCGGAGCGCAGAGGCCATGGTGCCGGGCTCCGGATCGACAAGGCGAGCACGGGGGACGAACTTCCCCGCCTGTAGATGTAGCTCTTTGCAATACTCGCGAGAGTGTCAGCCAGGTACGCCGTCTCGGGGCACCGTGGGCAATGTAGTCAGGACAATTAACCAAGGCACCATGTCTTTACTGTGGGAAGAAACCGGAGTACCCGCAAAAATCCCACGTGGAGAACTTGCAGACTCCACACAGAAAGACTCCCGAGTCAGGAATCGAACTCAAGTTCTTCTTGCTGCGAAATGCAGTTTTTTTGTGCTGGAAGAAACCGTTTTGAGCTCTGCAATTCTTTTTGGCAGTTGTCCAGCGGGGAGGGAGGCGTGAGCGAAACTTCCGTGAAGCTTATTGATGGGCGGCATCTCCTCTCAACCGCATCCACATCACAGACCAAGGCAGCGGCAGATGCGGCGGAGGCCACTTGATGCACCAATGTGAAATTAAAACCTCTGCAGCAACGTGCGACCCAAATTAAAGCACGAAACACAGAATGACTTTCTGAATGCCCGATTCATAAATACAAAGGAGGGACAATAGCACAGACGCCACTACTGACCTGGCTCAACCAAGTACATGTATTGTTGGAGTTTTTGCCCATTACCCAGATCAGCTGATACGCCCTACATATCCGCTGCCGAGGAGTCATTAATTAGATCATTTGTAGCTCAGTGTTGCTTGTAGTCAATAGCACTGGTCACTACCTCCCCCAGCACGTACCTTGTCTGCAACTGAAACCCACTTTGCTCCGCTCAACATGTGCTCTCAGGAAAGAGAAAAAGCCCCACTTACCTGCTCTGCCTAACAGGGACCTGGCAATATATGACTTTTTCACATTGAATTGGAATCAACTGCGAGAATTCACACGCCCAGCAGAAGGTTCGTTTCCATCGTGGCCTCGCGCGGTTCTCCGCAGTGTTTGACACAAACGTAAAACATAAAACACAAGATCTATTCGCAAACCAAAGTTGGTTATTTATTTCACACCTATTGCTATACACATATCAAAAATGTATTAATCAGAACAGGAAAGGGGAGCTCTGCCATATGACGGAATCTCATGGAAAGCACCGAAAATCATAGAAGCGAATGAAACCTGGATAGTGTTTAGATGGGCAATTATAAAGAAAAGTGTTATAAAAATCTACTGAGTCACATTAGCTGTGCAGTGAAATTCATTGTTGTACTGTACTTCTATGCTCACACATCTGTGCTCTATGCCCTCATTAATCCAGAGACCAGTTTGGTGAGGTATAAGCAATCGACTCCAATAATCTGCACCATATTGAGAGGTTTTCACTAAGCAGTGGGTAGTCAAGAGCTGTGGAGACAATTAATATAGACTTAGCATTGAGAGTCATGTGTACAGTTGTGGTATAAGTGCCTCCACTCAAACTAGTTCTGATGCAAGTGGAGTAGGTGTACGCATATGTACATACTTGATTGCACAACTCTGCTATATATGGAGTGGGTTGTGTGTATGTATTCACATGGATGTAATAAAGGTAATGATTCCAGGATTAGGGCGGCACGGTGGCCCAGTGGTTAGCGCTGTCGCCTCACTGCAAGAAGGTCTCTCGGTTCGGGTGCCTTTCTGTGTGGAGTTTGCATGCTCTCCCCGTGTCCGCGTGGGTTTTCGCCGGGCACTCCGGTTTCCTCCCACAGTCCAAAAAGCATGCTGCTGCATAGGTTAATTGGCTCGCAGGCTAAATTGCCCCGAAGTGCCCGGCGATGGACTGGCGTCCTATCGTCGGTATATCCTTGCCTTGCGCCCTGTGTCTGCCGGGATAGGCTCCGGCTCACCGCGACCCTGTATAGGACTAAGCGGTTTCAGACAATGAGAGATGAGATGAGATTCCAGGATTAATTTGGTTTTGTAATCATGGTGACTCAGGCTAGGAAGTGTGAGTGAGTGAAGTGTTGCATCTGCTGACATGGTCGGATCTTCCACAGCTGTCCATCACAAACGAAGATGATTGTAGAGAGCTAGCCACTTTCCCGCACGCTGAAGAGATTCAAGTCCGGCTATTGAACAGAAACATCATCCACATTGATGGCAGATGTCTTTTCTGTTGGTTTGAGCCATGTTGTGTCTTAGCAACCTAACTGACATAACTCACCTGCAAATACAACGCAGACCGATACTTGAGTACGTGGGAGATTCGCGCAAACGTGCAGGCGCGTGTGTCACTGCCTCCAACCCGTGACACGCAACATGAGTGCGTGCAGCAGCCGAGCTTCGTAAGTCACGGTGTTCCTCCCGCTGTGCGCCCGCTCCTCCGCAAGGGGTTGCTCCACCATGGCTGGCACGTTGCGGCCATACACTGCACACGCACGGGCATTTTGCGTGTGACTGGTTAAAGCTGTGAGGTATGCCATTAAAATATCCATCAGTAAAAAGCATTGCAATCATGCTCCGTCTGTAACTTTCACGAGAACATGATTGGATGAAAATCATGACTTCCATGTAGTCCCCTTCAGCCAAAGTAAATCACTCACTTGACCAACTTAATTGATGACATAGAATGAAAGGTTGTATTAACAAGGAGTATATTAGCATGATAACAATAGATAAGCTAGTCACCTGTATACCATTGTGCTCACAATGAGAACTGCTCTCAAGAGCTGTTCTTTCAGAATTGCCGTGTGCAGCGTTCCTTCACTTTCCTTCGTGTTTAACATCCCACGTGGAGGGCATCATCATTAACCTGATGATCATTAACCTGATGATGCCTCTAATGTGGGACATGCAACGTCATAAAGAAAGAAAAACGCTTAACACGGCTAACCCGCAAGAATAGCTCAAGAGCAATTCCCATACAGCGGCGCGGTGGCCCAGTGGTTAGCGCTGTCGCCTCACAGCAAGAAGGTCCCGGGTTCGAATCTCTCGGCTCGGGTGCCTTTCTGTGTGGAGTTTGCATGCTCTCCCCGTGTCCGCGTGGGTTTTCGCCGGGCACTCCGGTTTCCTCCCACAGTCCAAAAAGCATCCTGCTGCATAGGTTGATTGGCTCGCAGGCTAAATTGCCCCGCAGTGCCCGGCGATGGACTGGCGTCCCATCGTCGGGATATCCTTGCCTTGCGCCCTGTGTCTGCCGGGATAGGCTCCGGCTTCACCGTGACCCTGTATAGGACTAAGCGGTTTCAGACAATGAGATGAGATGAGAATTCCCATACATCGAGCTGTGTAACACTACGTTACGTATAAATGTTTACTGAACTCATGATTTTCATAGTCCACAACAGGAGGCGGGCAAAATACAGAATGGCGGAGACATACGTTCACATTGCTGCAGGGCAGCGAGGCAATCCTGCAGAACACTGTCACGCAGCAAGAGCATGTGCTTGGCCATGTTCTCCAGCATGGAGAGGAAGCAGCGCTTCACGTAGAACCACGTGTCTGTGCCCAGCTTTAAAACACACGTGCACATAAACAAGCAGCAAGGTTTGTGGGACAACCGTAATGCCACCTGCAACAGGAAGTTCATGTCCTACAAGCATTTAACAGGGTAAGTCCTATATGCACTCTACCTCTGAAAACCCACTGTGGAAAAAAAAAATCCCAAACACCGCGAGACAAATAAGTGCCACAACTACAACTTGATCTCGGTCATATCATACAAGGCGAGGATTAATGGCGATAATATACTCACTCAGTTCTTGAGTTCGTACCTTTTTCTGGTATGGCTCCAGGCTTTTAAGTACTCTGGAAATTCCAAACTCGTAATTCCCTTTTGCACAGTACAGAGTTCTGTGGCAGAAAACATGTGCACGCACAGATTTGTTATTTATTCGGGTGTTGCTAAGGTAAACTGCATAGCCATCAGCGTACACGCGTACAAACCGAATCACTCAAGCATAAGATCTGAATAATAATTAAACAGTCGAGAGACAGATATGTATATTTATCTACATGGTATATAATATAGTACTTTGGTTAACGCTTATTACATTTTGCTCTGTTTGGAAAAGCTTGTTATGAGACACTGTCAGGTGTTATGATTCCTTCGAAAAGTTTCTCTCTCGGCACAGCCGCGTCGATCGCTCCCTCTCCCGCCATTGCAAACGATTCGCATCACACGTTAGAGGCATACTCAGGCGCTTTGTGCTCCCGAGAAGCCATTCAGAGCGATCATCATACATAGAGCTGTAAAATCCTACATCATTACATGTCCGGTGTTAGTGTGACAGGTCTGGTCCACACGCACCCTATGACGAGGTTTACGATGCACAGGTGATATGTCTTCTTGTCGGGATCGTCGTATGCAAGTTGTTCTTCCTCCTTCTCTATCTTCCTCATGAGCTCTTCTGCCTAAGAGAATTAGAAATCAGCTTTAAGAGATTTATTTGAGGGTGCAAGCTAGTCTAAAATTACATTTGCATCGAAGGCATCAGAATCCTCTGTTATTGCATATAGAGTTATATTTGCTGCCAGTTAAGTACCACTTATTAGCATAAGACTTTTATAAGATTGCAAATAAACATTAATATAATAATTTCCCACTCAAGGGCAATACTTATATTGACATACATTTATTTTAAATGAATGCATATGAAATCAATTGAAATATTAAACATGAATTTATCATGTAAACTGATGTATTTTTTTTTATTTCAAAGTGAAAACCCACTTGTTTATGTTGACCTAGCTCAAAATGAGACGTGCAATCGTTAATCATAGCATGCTAACATCGGTGCTGTTAAAATAGCAGTGGTTGTAGTTGTAAATGACCTGTAAACTTGAATGTGATTTGCTGAGTACAGCACACTTGTTTCAACGCCCTTGCTGCAATTGTCTAACCAGGCACAATAGAAGGTGATTTGTTTGTGCACGTGATTCTTGGTTAAAGAGTGCTTAATAAAAGGTAAATCATTACTATTATTTAAATTCATTTTTCCCAGTGGTCTCAAGCGCCATAATAATCGATCTTTAATAATAATTGCATTTAGGGCGGGACGGTAGTCCAGTGGGTAGCGCTGTCGCCTCACAGTAAGAACAACCCGGGTTCGAATCTCGGCTCGGGTGCCTTTCTGTGTGGAGTTTGCATGTTCTCCCTGTGTAAACGTGGATTATCTCCGGGCACTCCGGTTTCCTCCCAGAGTCCAAAAAACATGCTGCTGCATAGGCTAATTGGCTTGCAAACTAAATTGCCCGCAGTGCCCCGGCGATGGACTGGCGTCCGATCGTGGGCGTATCCCTGCCTTGCACCCTGTGTCTGCCGGGATAGGCTCCGGCTCACTGCGACCCTGTACAGGACTTATTGGTTTCTGACAATGAGATGAGATGAGGTAATTGCATTCATAGAGCGCGTTTCACCCGAGTGTCACAAAGCGCTGCACAGAGCTATAAAAAAAAGTGTCTGCTCGTCGAATACCACAACAAAGCTATGAGAATTCAAATCTAACATAGGTATTAACCCATAAGAACATGCTTTCAAAAGTCCACAACTGTGAAAAATAAAGAGTGCAGTAATATACTCCCTCTAAACAGCATTCAAACTTGTAAATTAGTAAATATATATATACTCAACAACGGTCACTTTTCAATTGGATCTCATTCATTTGCGATATTAAATGTATGAAGACGTGTTTACCTCCTCGTTCTGGGACGTCATGATGTAAGAAACGCAGAGATTCGCCAGCACAATGGCACTCACGCCCAGAATCTGCAGGCAACGGGACTGCATTTTACAAGAGCGTAGCAGCGGGCGTCATCCAAACTATTTCACACTATGCCACGCACAAACAAAACATGGCACCAGCCACACACAATACCGGGGCTCTATTGTGCATTCTGCAGTTTGCACAGCGTGTACATAGTAAATTAACAGTAGGATTTGGATTTAGAAGGCATCCATCTACATTGGACAGCATATAAATGTGAACTTACTTTGCACATCCACACTGTGCTCCACTGCCGTGCACATACTGAGGTTGTCCTGGATGGTTATAACTTGTAATCTGCATTTAACAGTTAAGATGGAGAGGTCCTGCCTCAAGTGGAGGAGTTTAAGTATCTCGGGGTCTTGTTCACGAGTGGGGGAAAGATGGAGCGTGAGATTGACAGGCGGATCGGTGCAGCGTCCGCAGTTATGCGGTCAGTGTACCGGACCGTCGTGGTGAAGAAGGAGCTGAGTCGAAAGGCGAAGCTCTCGATTTACCGGTCAATCTACGCTCCTACCCTCACCTATGGTCATGAACTTTGGGTAATGACCGAAAGGACAAGATCGCGGATACAAGCGGCCGAAATGAGTTTCCTCCGCAGGGTGGCCGGGCGCTCCCTTAGAGATAGGGTGAGAAGCTCGGTCACTCGGCGGGAGCTCGGAGTAGAGCCGCTGCTCCTTCACATCGAGAGGAGTCAGCTGAGGTGGCTTGGGCATCTGATTCGGATGCCCCCTGGACGCCTCCCTAGGGAGGTGTTCCAGGCATGTCCCACCGGGAGGAGGCCCCGGGGAAGACCCAGGACACGCTGGAGAGACTATGTCTCTCAGCTGGCCTGGGAACGCCTCGGGGTCCCCCCGGAAGAGCTGGAGGAAGTGTCTGGGGTGAGGGAAGTTTGGGCATCGCTGCTTAGACTGCTGCCCCCGCGACCCGGCACCGGATAAGGGGAAGAAGATGGATGGATGGATGGATATCATCTACATTATTAACAGAACAGATTTTAACAATTCCTGGCAATTATGCAGGTGTTAAGATCTTAAAACACCAAATAGACACATTTCACAATGTGTCCAGTTTGCAAAAGCCACAAATACTTGTGGCAAACCCTGCAAACAGGAAGCTTTGATATGCATTGTCCTTCAAACTGTTCGGCCTACACCAGACATGGCTTTCCTTTGAGCCTGATTGTCGGTGTCAGCCAGTCAGCTCAGGACAATGCAATATCAATGCTTAGTAGCTCAGGTGGAGCTGTTAACGCTATGGGTACCATAGCGCATCTACATTATGTTTACAGTGAAGGTGATCACAATTTTGAAATTGTATTCTCATTGAAAATAACTACATTGGTACTTCTTTATCATGAGCATGATTTATGTGTAATGATGCAGGGCGGCACGGTGGTCCAGTGAGTAGCGCTGTCACCTCACAGCAAGAACAACCCGGGTTCGAATCTCGGCTCGGGTGCCTTTCTGTGTGGAGTTTGTACGTTCTTCCCGTGTAAACGTGGATTATTGCCCGGCACTCCGGTTTCCTCCCACAGTCCAAAAAACATGCTGCTCCATAGGCTAATTGGCTTGTAAACTAAATTGCCCGCAGTGCCCCGGTGATGGACTGGCGTCCGATCGTGGGCGTATCCCTGCCTTGCACCCTGTGTCTGCCGGGATAGGCTCCGGCTCACCACGACCCTGTACAGGACTTAGTGGCTTCTGACAATGAGATGAGATGAGATGCAGCTTTCCACCGCTCGATGCATGCGATCGTCTCCATGTAAAAAACACCAACGTCGCCAATTACAATCGTGCTTGGTAAGGACGTTTTTTTTTTAAGTACTGTAATAAACAGTTGGCACAAGCGAGCTAGTGGGCAACGGTGAACAAGAGCCTGCAGCGTACGTTTCCGTAGTTCTTCTTGACGATGGGCTCATATAATCCAGTGGCTTCTTTGTACTTGCCCTCCTGCATGAACAGTACGTGCGCCACATTGAGCTTCCACACATCGTGTTCACTGCAGAATTCCACGGATTTGCGGAAGAGCCGCTCCACCGCCGAATAGCTCTCGCGCTCCCAATAGATGCGGGCCTGTGCCATCAGTACAGGCACGAACCTGCGGGGCAGTCGTCCACAACATTCTCCAATGTACCAAAGCAACTGAGCAGAAGGATTCAATAACTGTGTAAAGTTTATTTTACTGACTTACCGCAACTTATCTTCATTTGTAAATATTGCATCGTTACTGATGATTGCTTCGAAAAGCTGCTCTCTGAGACAGCCATGTCGTTCACTTCCTCTCTCCGACGTGGCTGTCCCGAAAGAGCAGCTTTTCGAAGCAATCATCATGCATCGAGCCGTGAAAACCTACATCACTACATTGCATCGTTATTGTTTAGTGTGAGTTAATGTTCTCTAAGTGCTATGGTGCGTGGGACTTCCCCCCCATACACAAACTATTCAACAAGGAACTGAGCAACCACCAAGTGCAAAAACGGGAACAAAAAAGGTCTATTGAGATGTCATTACAATTTATAATGATTGCTTACCAATGCTGTTCTTTTGGAATAGCCATTTCGAGCGCTCCATCTTCACGGAGGAGATGAGAGGGGAGGAGGAGCGCTCGATACGGATATCCAGAAAGAACAGCTTTGGTAAGCAATCATCATGCATCGAGCCATAAAAGCCAACATCAGTACAATGTATAATATATCTCCAATACACACAATAAGTGAGAACAGACTTGAGTTGTAATGGACAATAAGACAATCAACACAATTTTGATTTTCTGGGTTCAATTATTAGTTAAAATAGTCTTCACCCAGAGCAGATTTCACTGACACTTGCGTCTTACATAAAAAATATATATGTTTAGCGGGCGGCACGGTGGCCCTGTGGGTAGCGCTGTCGCCTCACAGCAAGAAGGACCCCGGTTCGAATCTCGGCTCGGGTGCCTTTCTGTGGCGTTTGCATGCTCTCCCCGTGTCCGCGTGGGTTTTCGCCGGGCACTCCGGTTTCCTCCCACAGTCCAAAAAACATGCTGCTGCATTGGTTAATTGGCATGCAGACTCAATTGCCTGCAGTGCCCGGGATGGACTGGCGTCCCATCGTGGGGTATATCTCTGCCTTGCGCCCTGTGTCTGCTGGGATAGGCTCCGGCTCACCACGACCCTGTACAGGACTAAGCGGTTTCTGACAATGAGATGAGACTCTGTTAAGCCACATGATCACTAGTAGTCATGCGTCTGGGTCACTCCTGAGCTGCCCTCACCTCTCCAGCACTTCGTCGTAATCGTTGACGGCTCTTTTCACACCATCCTCATCGCGGCTTGCCCGAGCATCCTGGACCTACAGAGAAACACTGGGTTGGTACCCCACAGATAGCGCTCAGCTCTATCTGTGAGAAGCCTTCCTTCATATCTCCATGCAACAAATACTAGCTACCACCAAAATAGATTTTGCTAAGGCAACCGGATTTCATAATTGATCATAAATCGAACGGACAAGTTAATTGCATACTAAGCCTTGTTTATGTATGGATATAGCATTTTCAGCTAGAACAAACCCTGCAATATCAGTACAAGGAGTTTTATGTCCAGTCAGCATTGCATATAAAACAATGCGTCTATATATCTAGTCAGTGTAAATATATAGGATACCTTTGTAACTCGGAAAACAAAGGATAACGTCAATGATAATTGTCTGAATCTTCATATACATTTCATATCAATACCAGTTGTGGTCATGATTAGTCGTAGGTTTTCTGAGGTAGGAATCTTGCAAGTTTTTTGTTGAACAAATAGACAACAGAGTTATTTTATATTTCATAGCATTGTGGTTAAAATGCACTGAATTCACAAACGCAAGAAGGTATTTTTCTTGTCCACATAACAAGTATAGGTTAAAGGAATGTTCTTACACATTCACTGTTGCCTAAGTTAATTGCCATGAGTGAATTGCCCCAAGAGGGCCTTGTGATGTACTGGTGTCACATTCTGGGTATAGCTCCGCCTTGCGCCCTGTGTCTGCCAGGATCCGATCCGGCCCCACGCGACCCCATACAAGATTAAGCAAGTATCAATACTGAACTGAACTTTCATTGTTTTAAACTTCATTTACACATCATAATTAAATTCCAGATTTACTTCATAGCCACCCAATGTACGTAGAGCTTATGATGAACAATACACTTGACAAGTTATTAAAAAAAAATGCATACCTTTAATGCCACGTTCCCAAATCATCGTACTGACATTACTTGTATTTTTACAACAGGCGTAATGACAGAAAGCTATAAAATGAAATTTCAATTAGTTTAAATTGTGGTTTGTGGTGTAAATTATTTTAAAAAATTACTGACAATATGTAAATGGATATTCTGATGGGTGCCTTAGACAATGGGCGTGCGGGTGTAGGTACTGGGGTGTGTTCATGAAACAGGCGTAAGCGAATTCGTGCTCTGCATTTGTTTTCTGGGGGTGTGTCAATGAATTACAACCCCAAAATTGCAACATCCTTTTTGGTTTAGCTTGCGCGTTAAAGCAGGCTCAACTCCGACAGTCTTGTCATGCCCTTCACTTCGTGCGATGCCTAATCTCCAAACCATAAATCATCGTGGGCGGCATGGTGGCCCAGTGGGTAGCGCTGTCGCCTCACAGCTAGAAGCTCCCGGGTTCGAATCTCGGCCCGGATGCCTTTGTGTGTGGAGTTTGCATGTTTTCCTCGTATCCGCGTGGGTTATCGCCGGGTACTCCGGTTTCCTCCCACAGTCCAAAAAACATGATGCTGCATAGGTTAATTGGCTCGCAGACTAAATTGCCTGCAGTGTCTGGTGATGGACTGACGTCGCATCGTGGGTGTATCCCTGTCTTGCGCCCTGTGTTTGCCGGGATAGGCTCCGGCTCACCGTGACCCTGTATAGGACTAAGCGGTTTCTGACAATGAGATGAGATGAGATAAATCATCCTGTGTAGTAACAGTAGACTCACATCTCAAACCATACGTGATAGTTTGTTACATAAAATGCATTGCATTGATCTATTATTAGGCATCTGTGGAATCAGTTTTTCGCTACAAAGTGTTGGGTTAGTGCATGCAAAGGAAGCAGTGGAGGGCTTGTGTCGACACAGCACCTGCTTGGTGAGCTTGCGGAGCTGCTCTGTTAACTTGGATCCCATCTCGTCGAACTTGTGGAATGCCTTGACACAGTCACAACAATTATCACTGTTTAACAATATAAAAAAATGTTATCTCTGGCAAGTTACCTCGCATTACCGTAAAAAAAAAATACCAGCAGGCTGAATGGAGAACAAGTCTTCATTTGTTAAGTGTGAACAAATAAAACTGGTGTGATACCATTACTATATTGAACGATCAAAATTCATAAGTGAACCATATTATTTTTAAATGTAATAAAACATAAAACGAACTCTCAGTTGATGATTGCTTCGAAAAGCTGCTCTCTCGGGACAGCCGCGTCGATGGCTCTCTCTCCTCTCCTCGCGACGTTTCGCCTCACACGTTGGAGGCATCCTCAGGCGAAGTGTTCATGCGCGGCTTCTATCGTCTCCTTATATGTGTGGGCGTGATGCGTGTGTTCTTTGTTGTGTGAGTCCGTTTCTAGGTCACTTTGACACTAATTTCCATATCCTATTCCCACCCCCGGAGCTGTGATTTCCCCCTCCCTGCTTTGTCTGTGGCTAGTCCCCTAATTTCCATCTCATGAAAAGATGCCCCTCCTATAATTAGACGATCCCTCTCTGATGTCCTGCTGTCCTGACTTCAATAACTGGCCTCCAGGATTGGCTAAGTTTTATACGCATTTCTTGTTTGAATATACTTCTACTGATTTTATTTCAACATAAAGATTCTTATATTTAGATAATGCAATATCAATGTATTTATGAGTGTAATGATTAATGTTACTAATCAAGTTTTTAAAATCTAAATTACAGAAATGTATACAACGTAAATCTACATTACCTCCTCAGGTGCAGTCTGACATGTAATCATGGCATCCAAGAATTGATACAGGTACTGCAAACCCAGCAAAAGACAGACAAATGTATAAGCAGGTATAGTGACATCTTTATAAATCATGCAATAATATTTCACACTGACAAGCCATCTTGGAAAAAGTTGAAGCACTAGTACATTGTCCCACTACACAACAATCTGCCAATAAAATGAATAAATGTTAAAGTGAATGCATATTCATTCAATTTTGAAGATATTCATTAGCCACACATTTAGCCGGTGCCAACATTTGCCAGACACTGTGTTCTTAATATTGTGTTATCGGCCAATTAATTTCTGGAAGGAAATCAAAGAACCTGGAAGAAACCCACGCACAACAGGGAGAGACCACACAAACTCCACACAGAAAGGTGTACGAGGTGGGATTCGAACCGCTTCGGGAAGGAACTTCTTTCGCTGAAGCGCAGTTTTTACCACTTCATAGGCACCTTGCTGCCAATGCAGTGAACTCATTTAAATCGCTGGTAAGAGCAACCAGGATATTTAAAACTTACACGGCTGGTTCAACTGCAACTCTGGGAGATCGAGTTGAGTGGCAACATTTGGATTGCAAGTTTAGAATGCTCACCATTCGACAAATGGTGAAATATAGCAGATTCTAGAAAATCTCATGACTAACTCAAAGCTAAGAAATGTGAAATATAGCAGATTCTAGAAAACCTAATGAATAACTCAAAGCTAAGAAACTGAATGCTAAGTCCATAATTCTGCCAGTATGCATCTCATCCAGGTAGTGTAAGGGAGCTGCATGATAACTGCAGACAATGTCATATTTTCAATGTGGTGTAGTGCTGTATATGATCTGCATTACCGGTGTAAGCATCTTGTATGTGAGATGAGCATTTTCAGCAAGAACATCTGCAGCCAGGTCATAATACTGCAGACAAACAGTGAAACAGGGAAATAACAAGTGACAGCAAGTGAGAGTGGAAGCTTACTTTGAATAACTTCATATTAACGTGGAAGCAGGAATACAGTCAGTAAATGTGTTAGATAAAATGCGGTACAGTTTGGGACAGTTGTGTTTTAAAGAAATGGGGTTATATATTAGCTATGGGTACTTTTGCCAGTGTAGATATGTATAGAATAGTTAAGGTTTTTAACCATTTCTAGCAAATTATACATGTGTTAAGATCTAAAATAACCCAAATAGACACCTTTCACAAAGTGTCTAGTTTGCAAAAGCCACACATACTTGTGGAAAAATATTGTGGCTCAACACAACCGTCTGCTTAAGGCGGTTCCACAACTATTTACACCTAAGGTCATGAAAAGGAAAGGAAAACTTGCGGATTCTACTACAAGTAAAAAAGTCCTAATGAGAGTAAGTTAGCATTTTGAAATAACAATGGGCCCAAACCATTCACATGATGCAGGTCAAAGCGATAGTGAGACCACTGGCAAAAGCGTAGCCTCACAGGTTGACTAAAATCATACCTCATGTTTACAGTACAACAACAAAAGGTTGCCAAAGGTCTCCGGAGGGAAGGTCTCCTGCTGCAGCAAAAACTGCATTTTTTCAAAGCCCTCACTGGGCCGGGTGTCCATGTTCATGAGTGCCTGGTTATGCAGAGTCACTGGATCCAACTCCTGCATGTAAATAAGACAGGGATAGTCATGTCACCATTCCATTTGTTATCACACGCGAAATGTTATTCCCTACTGTCCATTCAGCTCTTTCTCACAGTGGGCTACTTCAAAGAAAGACGTTTTTAAAATACAATTTTCTTGACATCAAACTTTTCACAGCTTGGTATAAACATTTGGCACGACATTTTGTGTTAGTCATATTATTGCCAGATATGTATAAAATTCATAACTATTCAAATGCACGTCTCATTTAGATACAAGTAAAATCGGAACACGTGAAAACTAAATATTTTTAAAGGACGGAGAGTGAATTCAGTACATACAACCAAAATATAAATAACTCCAAATAAATTTGTATATACAATTCGACAAGTTTAATATAAATGAGGAACATATTTATAGTGAGGTTTAGAATTTCTTTGTTATTTATTCTTGGGTCAATAAAAAAACCCATTATTATTTCCATCTTACACACTGAGGGACATTACATCACCAACTTACAGCAAGCAGATTGTAAGCATATTTCGCCACAAGTATGTGTGGCTTTTGCAAACTAGACATCTTGTGAAAGGTGTCTATTTTGGTGTTTTAAGATCTTACACCTGTATAATTTCCAGAAACGGTAAAAACCTTTTCTAGTCGTTATACATGTAAGCACAACAAGTCAGGCATATTAGGTTGGACGAAATGATATGTCATTTTACATAATCTCCCACTCCATCCAGACAGGTTTGTATTTTGGCCGTGGTGCTTTTTGATATATTTTATACGGAGCACCGTACCTCTTCTGATCGTGGGGGCATGTCAGTTAACGCCTCCTGCGCAGCCTCAACTGTGGTGAGAAAGCCATAACAATATCTCATCAAAAGTACACAGTTAATTGTAAGTCATATCAAGTATGTGCATGTACATGATACGTGCAGGCAGATGATTCAGTACTTGATTAACCAACTCACAATCGGAAGGTTATGAACTTATATTCTGACTGGGGTTGAGTTAAGTTTACCAGTTAGTAATTCAATATCAATTGACTGCTGGATGGATTTTACGTGATCACAGGTAAGACATGTTCAGCCTTAAGGTGCTTTACGAGAATAACTCAGAGATGAACTGGGTGAAAATAAGTAACAGCAGCACATTAATTATAACACTGGAGAAAACACTCAAGGAAGATATCGAGTAACACTTTGGCAAAGTCCACAGTGGTTATCGTATTTATAGACTCGCCCTCACCATAGGAATGTGGAATTTCCACCACTCTCTTGTGGATGTAAACATATGGGTGCTGTACCACCTCAATTCCCATTTGAACAGCAAATCACTTAATATATATAAAATACAGGCAACGCAATTGATGTTTTGTAATGCATTTTCTGTCCATTTTAATTACAGTACTGTACATGAAATGAGTATAATATGCCTGTATATCTAGTTGTGAATGTAATTCTCATACTTTCATTTGTATGTGTTCAAGACATACTGTGTAATATACTTGGGCATTTATATGTACCTACTAAACAGATGTTTGTATACCCATTCTCATGAGCATATTCACATAGGGGATGGATTCAGAATGCAGACAAATCCTACAAAAACATCATGTTAGTGGCATGCTAGACTTTATAATTATTATATTACTAATGTAATGATGTAGGTTTTCACGGCTGGATGCATGATGATTGCTTCGAAAAGCTGCTCTCTCGGGACAGCCGCGTCGATGGCTCTCTCTCCACTCCTCGCCACGTTTCGCCTCACACGTTGGAGGCATCCTCAGGCGAAGTGTTCGTGCGCGGCTTCTATTGTCTCCTTATATGTGTGGGCGTGATGCGTGTGTTCTTTGTTGTGTGAGTCCGCCTCTGAGTCACCTTGACACTAATTTCCATATCCTATTCCCACCCCCGGAACTGTGATTTCCCCCTCCCTGCTTTGTCTGTGGCTAGTCCCCTAATTACATCTCATGAAAAGATGCCCCTCACACAATTAGACGATCCCTCTCTGATGTCCTGCATTCCTGACTTCAATAACTGGCCTCCAGGATTGGCTAAGTTTTATACGCATTTCTTGTTTTCGGTTCATGATGCTTTTAGTCTTCTGAATCTCAATAGCTTCACGAATTAATTTTTATATTATTATTCAAAGTAAAGATGTTTGTCATTCTCTTTTATTAACGCAACCAATTTGAATTCAATGATTAGTAATGTACAACATTGTCTGAAATAATAACTTTTTTACTGAATGTTTTTTTTCAGAGGGTGTCACCTGATCTGGGCAGTGTGAAAAGTAAATATGTTAAATGGAAATAACTAAGCGACAACTGTCTTGACTGCCATCTTGCAAGGTGCAAAGAACAGATATTTATCATGTCGTTTCCACATAGTATGCACCTATTAAATTGGTAAAATATCAAAATGTAGGACACTGATTCTTAAGTATTGGTTAGATTTTATGGGGAAAAAATGCTATTTATATATATGCATTAGCTATTTAGCAAATAACCAGTGCCAAAAAATGTGTCGTTGAATGAGGATAAGATGGAGAGTGGAGACTCTTTCATTCATCCACATAGGAAATGAAAATAAATTTACACAATAAACTGTACACTTGGTAGCCTGCTATCTGTGTAAATTTAGCGTCCCTTTGTACACCGAAGCGAGGCATTGCCAAAATCACCGCCAAAAATATTTCTTTATGTGAAACGGCAGAAGAATAAATATCCAGATGCAAATTGCAACGAACACAAACTCAAACACAGGACTTCCAAGAAAGATACGTCAAACTAATTAAGGGTTTATGGGATAACGAGGGTTACCCCATTGGTATTTAAACTACTTCGCTCACAGTTTTTCAGTTGGTATTCGATAGCTGCCTTGAGGTTGAAGGCCTCGACCAGGGCTGTCTCGTGAAGAACCTGCGTGTTGCCCACACTGCGCACCTCGATGCCCTCCGTAGTGAGGCCCACACTCAGCTCTGGAATCACAGGCACGAGTGACAGAACTGATTATAATTTCCAAACATTACGTTCAAATGAGATAGATAAACTTTAATGTCATTCCATCCTTATTCAATTACAGTATACGGCGGAAGAGCGGCATGGTGGCCCAGTGCTTAGCGCTGTCGCCTCTCAGCAAGAAGGTCCCGGGTTCGAATCTCAGTTCGGGTGCCTTTCTGTGTGGAGTTTGCATGTTCTCCCTGTGTCCGCGTGGGTTTCGCCAGGCACTCCGGTTTCCTCCCAGTCCAAAAAACATGCTGCTGCATAGGTTAATTGGCTTGCAGACTTAATTGCCCGACGTGCCCGGTGATGAACTGGCATCCCATCGTCGGTATATCCCCACCTTGCACCCTGTGTCTGCCGGGATAGGCTCCGGCTCACAGGACTAAGTGATTTCTGACAATGAGATGAGATGAGTATACAGAGGAACGAATTACATTTATGGTGGTCCCGGTGCAAAACAAAATAAGATGAATCCACATTGAATTGCGATTCTAATTGTGGCCAATTATTACAATTAACATTATGTTGTAATCAGGTAAACATAGTGGACACAACTTGTAAAAATAAGACAAAAACAAATAAAAATGCATGCAAGACAATTAACTTCAAGAAAACAAATTCTTACATTGAATTGCTATGCCAATTGTGGCCAATTATTACCAAGCTATAATCCACGTTCATACTGCATGCAAACTCACCTTGGGAACCACATACTTAATTAACACTCCTTATGTAATAATTTTGGCTGAGTTTAAAAATTAATGGAGAAAAGTGGTTGGCACAGAAGGATTGTTTGGATGTAGTACCTACATATAAATAGGAGTCACAAACACGACACATGCACACTACGCCTGAGGATGCCTCTAACGTGTGAGGCGAAATGTCGCGAAGTGGAGAGAGGAAGCGAACGACGCGGCTGTCCCGAGACAGCAGCTTATCGAAGCAATCATCATACATCGAGCCGTAATAACCTACATCATTACAAGGCTCGATGTCCATTAGATTAAGTTGTAAGCACTACTTCTCTGATATGCATTTCTTTGAATACTACGAGGCTGATTTTATGGAATATATCTGTCAAGAAATTTCCGTTGTTTAATCATTTATGACATTTAACTGATTGGAACACATGAAAGACACATTTAAGTTTGATCTAAATTCCTGTATAGCACCGGTAACTTCTGAAGATAGCTTTTTATTAAAATATATTAACCAAGGTGTAAATTATATATAAAATTATTGCTATCAATTTAAGTACAATAATAATGTATAAATGTGAAATGTAATTGTGAATTTTATTTCCTTAAACCAAAAAACACAACTATACTCTTGATAAACATTAATATGCAGTGAAGACCATTCCACAAACTTGTTCTACTACATTAACATGTAAATACGTTATTTTTTTGAAAAACTTAACGAATGTTTGGCTGTAAAATGGCAATAGGAATGCTAAGAATGCACACACAACAACCGCCATTCCATCACTAAGTGGTGCTGATGTCACGTAGGCGCTTGTGCGAAGCTTATGCACTTCAAGGTACAAAGAAAAAGATCCCCCTTATAGCCTAAACAGACTGTAGGGTTAAGTGCTGTTTGCAAGCACTTATGAAGGTCGACACGTCACACAAGGAGGTGGGTGACCAGCACCACGCCTGGCCACCTTTGTCTCTCTAGTGGCAATGTTTACACACTGCACTAAGTACTCAGTTGAAACTGAATCGACCTAAGGGAGGCCAAGGACCAGTTCAGAAAATCATCACTAGTGTTGGCCTTGGGAGGGAATCGAGCTCGTGTCACCGGGTTTGTAGCCCAAAGCGCTAGCCGCTGAGCCACTGCTTTCCACAATATTGCAATGCAAAAAAAGATAACGATCCCCCATATAGCTTTCACAGACCATAAGGTCAAGTGCCGTTAGTAAGAACCAATGAAGGTCGACACGACACACGAGGATGATGGGTGACCAGCACCACGCTCGGCCGCCTTTGTCTCCCTAGTGGCAATGTTTAAACACTGCAATAGGTACTCATTTTTTTGAGGCTGAGTCGACCTAGGGGAGGCCCAGGACCGGTTCAGAAAATCGTCATTGGTGTTCGCCGTGAGCGGGATTCAAACTTGGGTCACCGAGTTTGTTGACCAGCGTGCGAACCATTGGGTCACCGCTCCCCACACACTGATATTGCAATGCACACACACAGACACCCGCACAGTGCCTCGCCTACCAGGATGTGTGCGAATGCCCTTCTCAATAATATCAGCGATATGCTTGAGTGCAGGAGCGTACTGCTTCATACTGTAGTAGCAGAGCGCCAGGTTGTAGGACAAATCTAAAAAAGTAAGCAACGATTTTAGACACACACTCATCTCTTGTAATAGATTAGCAGTACTTCTAGCACATAAAACGGAGAATAGGGATGGCCAAAGATAGCTTCTTCAAAATGAAAAATATACGGATAAATAATAAAATTTCTACGGGAACGAAACTAAAAATTATCGATTGCTACGTTATACCAATTTTCACATATGCATCAGATTGTTCGACAATATCACCAAGTATAGAACAGACAATTCAAGCAACTTAAATGTGGTTTTTAAAAGCATCTTGAAGGTATCTTGGATAAGTCACATCTCAAATGAAGAAATGTTGTCACGAATAGGATGTAGAAAGAGGGTGTTGAATGACATGAGAAAGAGACAATCGAAGTTTTATCGGGCATATTGAGGAAAGAGGAAATTGAAAATCTGGTTGTAACTTGAAAATTTGAGGGAAAGAGAGATCGCGGACGACGGAGATTGGCTTATGTCAAAAGTCTCTCGAGATAGACGAACATATTAACAATGGACATTCTCATAAGTTCAGAGAGTAGAGATTTGTGGAAAATCACTGTCACCAATGTCCTGTAGAATATGGCACCTAGAAGAAGACTTCGAGCAAAAATCAGTGTGTGACCGTCAGCTGGACAATTATTCCGAGCCAGCAAGCAAAGATTTAGACCTGCATCATTCATTTTGATCCTAGTAACAACTGACCAATTATCTTACCCCACGTAACACTTAATGTTAACAGTTGATTAAATGACGTGGGGAATTCAATAATAAAATGTATAACGTGTCCAAATTCCAGGGACGGTCGCGAGATGCAAGTGAGGAGGGGGGGGTCATCCAGACTGTCAACTGGCGCCAGCCTACCAAACACTGCTTCCTATACATTATGATGTTATCAGCGAAGTAATTATTATTATTTTTAA
>JAZEWT010000002.1:7174043-7244992 GCA_036362905.1 Mordacia mordax
GGGGATTACGAGCGAACGTCTGCCGCCCGCTTAGCTACGCAACCGGTCGCTAAGCAACCACTGTCACCGGTTACACACCGGAACCCGCAGGGCTTATATATTTAAACTTTAATGTTTAGCGATTACGAGAATTAGGTCATTTATAGACTCCTGTTGTATAAATTAAGCATGGGGTTGAGAGAAAAAAAAACAGGACTTGGTGGAAATGATGCATTTAACGTTACGTACAGATGGGTATAAAATGTCAGGAAAGACGCGCTGGGGTAATTAGATTTTTAAACGATGAATTAAATCTATTTAATGGCAAAAGGTATCCTGAAAGAAACATTATCACTGCCGAAACAACCGTGTTAATATAGCACTAAGACCAATGTTGCAATTAGGCAGCCATGTTACTAAGGGATAACGGCCGTTTGAAGGCACATTTGGCGGATAGGGACGTTTTTTCATAACACTGTACTGTATAATATTACTTAACTGTATAATAGTAGTTTGCCAAGTGATTTAATCGGACGTGACTTAGCTTTTGGGCAGAAGTGTATGTGTTTCAGTCTGCAGTCTATTCCACTGGTCCACACAACATGTTTGCACAACATTATGGCCCCGTCTTCAGCGTGGCGTTCAAAGACACGCTGCCGAGGTTAATTGTCCTGCCGATTAAATCGCCACCCAGGTAGCCTTTCTTTCCCCCCCCCGCTGGACAACTGTTAAAAAGAGCCGAATAGTTCAACTGCTACCGTCGACAGGTAACCGGCGGCCGCGTCCCCACGTAATATGGCCGCCAAGTGCGCAACGCTGCTGCAATGCGACTGCGTTCAAAGCCGCGGCTCGCACTGTAACTGGCGGTCACACCGGCTTCAAAGTGCGTTAAAAACTTATTGTTGGACAAAGTAGTAAGTATAACGCTGGCCGAATGTTTGTTTCGTAAATGAAGCGGTGGGTAGCGCTGTCGCCTCACAGCAAGGAGGTCCCGGGTTCGAATCTCGGCTCGGGTGCCTTTCTGTGTGGAGTTTGCAGGTTCTCTCCCCCGTGTTCGTGTGGGTTTTCTCCGAGCACTCCGGTTTCCTCCCACAGTCCAAAAGCATGC
Source organism: Mordacia mordax (assembly GCA_036362905.1). Lineage (NCBI taxonomy): Eukaryota > Metazoa > Chordata > Hyperoartia > Petromyzontiformes > Petromyzontidae > Mordacia > Mordacia mordax. The sequence continues at coordinate 7,175,131 of JAZEWT010000002.1, forward strand.
TCCTGGATAGGTTGATTGGCTCGCAGACTAAAATTGTCCCGCAATGCCCGGCGATGGACTGGCGTCCCATCGTGGGTATATCCCTGCCTTGAGCCCTGTGTCTGCCGGGATAGGCTCCGGCTCACCGCGACCCTGTACAGGACCAAGCGGTCTCTGACCATGAGATGAGACAAAATAATGATGTTTCAGACGTTTGTTGAGCGCGACGCGCACTTAAAATCATCTAAGACATGGAGGGTTAACCTCTGGTCCGGCATCTCCCGCTGCCCGTTAGTTTATCGGTCGTCGCCGGCCCACGCCCGCAGTCATTGAACGGTCGTGCAGGCCATCGAGAGGCTTCTCAACGACCCCCCCCGCCGCCTGCCTTTTCAACGAGAGCCCCCCCTTTTCAACGAGCCCCCCCCCCCCTCGATGGAGCTGTCACGGCTACACGGCCGCTTCATGACCATACGGGACGGCGCTCACACGGAGACCACCACCCGCACGGAGATCCATCTGCTGCTCGACCAGATGATCTCGTCGAACGCTGAGGGCACGGCGCTCGAACCGCGGGTAAGTCTCTTTTTAGGACAACAACATTGCCACAACTGTGACGAGAGAGATTTTTCACGACCCGATCGATGTTCCCGTCCTTCTCTGTGAGCCGCCCGCGCCGGGGCCGCCGTTGTCCCCAACGTCGCCGCGGTTACCGGAGCCATTGTTTTCAAGTTGGTGGTCTTAGCTGGACCATGAATAATAATAATCTCATCTCATTGTCAGAAAGCGCTTAGTCCTGTACAGGGTCGCGGTGAGCCGGAGCCTATCCCGGCAGACACATGGCGCAAGGCAGGGATATACCCACGATGGGACGCCAGTCCATCACCGGGCACTGCGGGGCAATTTAGTCTGCAAGCCAATTAACCTATGCAGCAGCATGTTTTTGGGACTGAGGGAGGAAACCGGAGTGCCCGGCGAAAACCCACGCGGACACGGGGAGAGAACTCGCAAACTCCACACAGAAAGGCACCCGGGCCGAGATTCGAACCGGGGACCTTCTTGCTGTGAGGCGACAGCGCTAACCACTGGGCCGCCGTGCCGCCCCAGTAACGTTCCTTTTAATATCGCCCGTGTGATTGCGATTAGGAGGTGTCGACACTCCTGGTTCATGCTACTCGCCTGGTGCCTTGGCAGCAGGAACATCTGCTCGTCAAAGTGTGCCACCTTATCAATCACCTGCTCAGCAGGCTGCAGGTAAACAGCTGTGAAGCTCATCATTATCAATACCCGCTTAATCGTGTACATGGTCGCGGGGGGCCGGAGCCTATCCCGGCAGCCACATGGCACAATTCGATACGCAAGTACATCGCTAGGCACAGGGGGCAATTTACTCAGGAGGCTAATTGACCTAGGCAGCAGTGTGTCTTTGAATTTGCATTAATGATTTCTACTTAAGCATTGTGGTATATTTGAGAATCGGATGTTATTTACAACATTTCACAACCAGACAATTTGACACCGCCTATGAGCCCTTACGTTTATTTTTAATAGAGGCAGGATACTGCACGAAAATTACTCATTGACGTTTACGTTAAACTTGTCATGCATTTGGTAGTGTTTATTACATAATGGCATATACGTTTCTATGTGACTAAAGTTGGCTTGAGTGTAATCGCCTGGCCACATTATGACTTGTGCTTCTTGCTATAGGTTCCGATTGACAATGACTGTTTAAAGCACCTGGTGTCGTACATCATCACAGCTCTAAAAGAGTGTCGACCGTGGCTTTACGATGACCTCCTGGAGGTGTTGACGTCGATCTTTTACAACAATGGATTCTTGTGTCAAAAGGTGTGTCTTCTGCAATCACCAAACTCTACAATATCAACTATTTGCTACACTGTTGTGGTTTATATCTGACCTTTGTTCTGCACTGCCAGTTTTTGCCAGAGCTGGTGGGAGAGTCTCCCAAGGATTTGCTCTTCAGGCTAGGAGGCCTGTCCTTTCCTGATGCAGAAGTACGAGTAAAAGCCCTTCAGTGCTTAGCGCATCTCTGTGCGAGGTGCGTTTGTCTTGTCTGCAAGTGACACGCACCTACTAGAATCAACTGAGCAGATTATGCTTTCATATGGAGGAATAACAACATTGTACGGTTTGATTTTAGGTTTTGATATCCAGTACAGAGCTTCAGGAGATGCTGATTTAATATCAGATGTGATTCAATTGAATTAGTACAGCTGACAGTCATTCATTAGGTGTTCATTTGTTTTACTTTGCTCATCGCATTCACACTGTAGAGAGGCCTTGAGACTATATTTGAGCATATGGTATCCACAGCATCCATGTAATATTCTGCTGTCTTTGTCCAGGTGTTGTTAATCAACCTGGCCTAAAATTCAAAACCCAGGATCTCAGTGGTGTTGGCTTAGTTTCTGGAATACGTGTCAATTCCATGAACAAAACAGCCACTCCTTATGTATTAACAAGTATTATTACTAGCATAGTATGAAAAAGAATGCTGTTTAGAAAGTGAAAATCTCATCTCATCTCATTGTCAGAAACCACTTAGTCCTGTACAGACAGGGTCGCGATGAGCCGGAGCCGATCCCTCAGACAGGGCGCAAGGCAGGGATATACCCACGATGGAACGCCAATCTATCACCGGGCACAGTGGGCAATTTGGTCTGCAAGCCAATTAACCTATGCAGCAGCATGTTTTTTTTGGACTGTGGGAGGATACCGGAGTGCTCGGCGAAAACCCACACATACATGGGGAGAACATGCAAACTCCACACAGAAAGGCACCCGAGCTGAGATTCGAACCCGCGGCCTTCTTGCTGCGAGGCGACAGCGCTACCCACTGGGCCACCGTGCCGCCCATGAAAATATGATACGAAATGTAATTTGCACTTGAGCTACGTGACATTGAATAACAACAACAAATACAATTTAAAACGCACACATTCAATTTCGAAAGTACCCGCTCAAAGAGAGTATGACTCGGAGGCGCGAGTAAACAGCAGGGAGATGGGTAGTGGGGAAAACAGCTGTGCAGTTAGCCGACGCCAACATTTTCACGCAGACACCTTATCCTATATTTTATCTCATTGGTCAATTAATTGATGAGGTTTTTGTTGTGGGAGGAAACCGGAGGACATCAACACAGAACAGGTGGAGACACAAACTCCACGCAGAAAAGCACCCGAGGTGGGAATAAAACCATCTCGAGTAGGGCTTTGTTTCTGTAATGTGCAGATGTTACAATTACGCCACCCTGCTGAATGTAGTTTCATAGAGTCCTTTGCATATTCTTCATTTTGTCCATGAAAAATGTATGTTGCAACCGATGTTGCAAATAGCACCCATAAACATTGAACTAGGTAAAAAAAAATCCCATCATTCATTTACATTCAACATTAATCTTAAACTGCAATTGTATTTAACAAATGAACAATTTAAATCCACAGGCAGCCTGCAGAGGCAGCAATGGGCGAGCCATATAGAGAAGCCTGTTTCACCCACTTTCTCACCATCCTTCGTGCCGTCAAGCCAGACGACACAGATGACATCACGTACTGCAAGGTGAATTCACCATGAGGGAGGCACTCTGCACAACATTCTGTTTAGAGGTCTTATCACACTGCTAAAAGAGCAGTCACTATGTAGAGGGTAGCACAATTAAATAACAGTCTCAAGACATTGGATTTTGTTCCAACCCAAATCAAATGAAACCCTGAGTGATTCTCCTCTGGTGTTAAAAATGTTAAAGGCAATACGTGACATTATTATACTAACGATGGGAGGGGTGATAACTTTTTTTATATATGACCGTTACAACCATGCACTGCTGTCGGTTTTCATGGCTCGATGACTGATGGTTGCTTCCAGAAGCTGCTCTTTCGGGATAGCCATATCAAGCACTCATCTCTCATTCGCAATATTTTACCTCCCACGTTGGAGTCATCCTCAGATCACTGGTGTTCTTTGACCTGAGGATGCCTCCACACACAGATGTCCTATGACCTGAGGATGCTTCCAACGTGAGGATAATGAAAGGTAGATAAAAATCAAAACTAATTATGCTTATGTTGTACATTCTAACTTAAGGTGTGTCTGACATGATTTTGAAGTGGTCGAAAGACAATAGACCTTAATGTTGCAGTCAGATATTTCATGGCGACACAATAATCTCACTGTGAATTCACTCTCAAATGGGCGGCACGGTGGCCTAGTGGGTAGCACTGTAGCCTCACAGCAATATCTCGGCTCTGGTGCCTTTCTGTGTGGAATTTGCATTTTCTCCCCGTGTCTGCGTGTGTTTTCACCAGGCACTCCGTTTTCCTCCCACAGTCCAAAAAACATGCTGCTCCATAGGTTAATTGCTTGCAGACTAAATTGCTTGCAGTGCCCGGTGATGGACTGGCGTCCCATCGTGGGTATATCCCTGCCTTGCGCCATGTGTCTGCCGGGATAGGCTCCGGCTCACTGTGACCCTGTACAGGACTAAGCAGTTTCTGACAATGAGATGAGATGTCACATTTGATATGTAAATTCAGGGACACTACAAAGGTGGTATGCCAAAGTGCCTGACTCTGATTCATTTTAATTATTATAGTTTCATTTTAACTTTCTTACTGCTTATCATTCTCATGAGCAATGCTTCAAATTCATATCTGACAGCTCAGGGCACACGTTACTGATAAATGTGTTCATATAAAACGAATAAAAGCCATGTGTTTTGAGGGTTTCATAAATAAAATTGTGCTTTGATGTTTTTTTGGATATTTTCAGACTCTGCAAAATGCCCTGAAAGGCATCCATGCAATTCTCTTTACTTTTAAACCAAGTCCTACAGAGCAGATGGGAATGCTCTTGGCAATGCTGAAGGTTTGTCTTTTATGAATCATAAGGATTGCTCTCCATCGCTGTTCTTTCCGAAAACTCAAAATTTTGACCAATACTATTAAGCATGACCAAAACTTGAGCAGTAATTACAAATACTGTTGGTAAAGGTTTAAGTTTAATATTATGTTAAAAAACTAATTTACAATACTTCATGATTGCACATACAGCACAAGTGTATTGCTAATCTGCTATAGTGCGTTTAAGCTTATAAGTGCATGTTACTTAATTTAAAACACAATTCGTTGTAAACAAGATGTGTCATGCTACATATCCAAAAATACCCAATGTTCCGTGTTGTAATTTATTATCATTCACTGTCAACAAAACTGATACTATACTTTAACGAAGCGTGTACAGTAATGTATTGAATGTATGCATAATGTATTATTGTTTCGTAAGTACCCGATTGAATTTTAAGTTATATATGAGGCCAATCATCACCATTATATATTGCCTCCAATTTGAGCGGGTAATTTGGGGCAAACATTGATCAGTGGCAAGTATCGTCAGAGACTAAGAAGGCCGATGAACGTTGCTTAAGACTGTACTGATGTAGGTTTTCACGGCTCGATGCGTGATGATGACTTCCAAAAGCTGCACTTTTGGGATAGCCGTGTCAATCGCTCCTCATCTCTCCTTCGCGACGGTTCACCTCCCACATTGGAGGCATCCTCAGGCGTTCTGTGAGACCGTTGCACAATTCATCTGTTGTTGCGTTTTGTGGCGATACAGCGGTGTATGTTCCACGGCATCCCGGGTGCTCCGCAGCTCCCGGCCGATGCACTCTACCCCACCGCGCTGCCCCAGTACGATGGGGGCCAGGCACCCATGCGGGCCGCACAGGCAGCACCTTCCCGCGAGAAGGTCTGTGAGAGCACCTGCAACCAAGGCCAGATTTTCACGCAGTCCTCCATTTTCAGATGTATATTCTTGATTTTTACGTATGATTCACAATATATTAGCTTGCCCTGAATTTAACCACATTTATGATTAAGAAATGCGTGCATGCATTATTCTGGTTGGAGGAAGACCAATGGAAAACATGGGATATAAGCTCACTTCTAATGTATCCACACTTGAACTTGCTCTCAAGGAGTGTGTATATAGCCAGCATCTACTCCATAGCCCTTGTTTCGTAGTGGAAGTTGTTCCCTTTTTGAACAAAAATTTAAATACTTTGAGAAACACGAAACAGTTTGCTTCTCTGTGGTCTTTGCAGAACTAAATTTGACTCTAGGGCGGCGCGGTGGCGCAGTGGTTAGCGCTGACGCCTCACAGCAAGAAGGTCCCGGGTTCGAGTCTCGGCTCCGGTGCCTTTCTGTGTGGAGTTTTCATGCTCTCCCCGTGTCCGCGTGGGTTTTCGCCGGGTACTCCGGTTTCCTCCCACAGTCCAAAAGCATGCTCCTGGATAGGTTGATTGGCTCGCAGACTAAAATTGTCCCGCAATGCCCGGCGATGGACCGGCGTCCCGTCGTCGGGTGTATTCCTGCCTTACGCCGTATGTTTCCGGGATAGGCTCCGGCTTCACCGTGACCCTATATAGGATTAAGCGGTTTCAGATAATGAGAATTTGACTCTAACCAACAATTACGTAAAACTCAACTATCACCAGGAACAAGAAAAGGGAGATCATTTACTTAATTTGAACACTTTTTTGTAAAAGTCTTCGGGTGGCTTGGTTTAGGGATTTAACCTACTATGATATTAATTTGTCATAATTTGGAGTTGCAAGTTATAAAGCACCTTTATTATTGCATTAAATCGTGAAAAATGTTCTTTGAATGTTTAAATCGGCTCTGTTTAACCACCCGTTTGATGTGATGTAATTGGATCTTTTCAGGGCCCTACTACAGCAGGTAAGCGAGGCGGAAGGAAGACTGATCGTGTCCGAAATGGCACAGAAGAGAGCGCCATAGCCTTATGCACATCTCGAGCAGAAAGCTTGTCATTGGAGGTATTGTTTCATAATTACAGCAGTAACCAGGCACCTTACATATTCACTGCAATTAATGACATAGTTTTATCAGAGACCTCACATGATGCTCAACGTTTAAACAGGATGCATGGTTAAAATTCAGTTCACGTTCCATTGTAGACTGCACTTCTCTGCTTGCATTAAAGCAATGTTTCGGTAACATGTTTAATTTTCATGACCATCCTCTGTAACGTATGGATTTTAATTACAATTGTATTATGCATTTCTGCCTGTGTCTGCAGGAAGAAGACACTCCGTGCCATTACAATGGACGTTCCAGTAAGAAACACACTGTAGTTCTTTCCACGTAGATCTTGCATGTGCATATTGTCAGTTGGAACCATACTAGCAGCAACACATACTACAATCTTAGGCATGCCAACAACACATCGTTTAATTAATACAAATTCACCCGTAAAATTGCACGTGATAAGTGTAGGAATCGGTTAACTTATATTCATATAAATTCCATTTTTTTGGGTTAGGTCACGTTAAAAATTGTTTGTCGTAAACCCTCCACCACCCGACAACGGCCAATAAGTAAAGTGTGTCAACGTGAACAAAATGTGCCAATTGTTCACTATCTCAGCACACCGGTGTGTTGGAGAGCAAACTCACAACTTTCACAAATGAAATACGACGTTTCGCTGATAATTGCAATCGGCATCATCAGGCAACCCGTACCAACTTGAGACGAGTTCGCTTCAGAACCAAGAGTAATCGTTTTGATCTCCTTATATGGGGAGGTTGTGATGTCATCAATCGCGTGCTCACCCGTGCTAGGATCCAATGGGGGGGTTGGGGGGTGTTGCAACAATTATAGAGGTTTTGAACGTTTGGTTAATTAGATTAGATTAGTCCGGTGTTATGAATTACATGAGTCTTATTGGACAAAGGGCCAAGACTGTCAAATTACCTTCATCAGAAAGTGTTATGCAACGGGAGTGTGTTAGCATAACAGGATATACGTAACAAATAATAAATTTAGTTTGAAAATACTTTTTTTTTTTAAACCGCACTTTTTTTTATAGTTATCAGAACGATTATAATTATTTTATTTATATCTATTTCAATAGGCTCTCAGATTACTCTAGACCAATAGTGATTAGCTATACGTAAATAGTCAACATTGTCACTTGCCAACCAATACTAACTAGTGTGGTCAGGTGCAGTCAACATAAGCACCAGGACTGATATGCAATAGGATAGTACTCATCTAGCCATGGACTTAAAAAACAGCAGTAAATTCTAATTAATATAACCAGTGTAGTAAAGCACAACAAGTAAATTGAGCACCTGATGCTGAGGACTTTTGATTGGTATTCAAGGGAATACCAGTCAATAGTCCTCAGTGGAGAGAACGACATGAAAATCATGGCATTTCATTAGATCAGTGTGGAATTTAAGGAGCATGCAGGGATAGAGAAAATAATGGATGGTGTAAGGGAGTAGATTTAGATAGGTAGGTCATGTTTAAAGGAAAAGAGATGATAATTGGGTTAAAGCTTGCATGACATTTTCAGTGAAGAGAGGCAAAGTTGATAGAGGCAGGCCAATCAAAATATGGACAAAGACATTGGAAGACAACCTGAAGAAGATGAGTTTAGCGAGAAATGATGCAAAGGAGAGAAAAAATGTGGAAAAGAACGATCCGTGGTAATGGCATACCCCGATGAAAATTGTGAAAAATGCCGTGATGATGATGGTCAAACCCCAAGAAGGAAGAATTATTACATGCCTCAACCTTATTTGTGTTGCAAGTGATATATGTTTTTTGTTTTATTTTATTTTTTTATTAAGAGGAGACGAGTGGAGATGCAGTAGCTCTAACACCGGCGTGGCGGCTACGCACAAGCTCCGAGTCAGACATCTCCGACAACGAATCTGGACACCAGCGACGTCTCCGGTGAGGACACCACCATCCATTGCTGTTGTATATTAAACGCTTGTGGCATGCATGAATGTGCCTGTATGAATATAAGTGGCCCGAGTTTTATATCCCGCTCACGGCCAACGCCAGTTACGATTTTCCCAACCAGTCCTGGGCCTCCCGTAGATCGACTCAGTTTCCAATGAGCACCTGGTGTGGTGTGTAAACATTGCCACTAGGGAGACAAAGTCGGCCGGGCATGGTGCTGGCCACCCACACCCCCCTGTATAGCCTTAACATACTTGTTGAGGCAAGTACTGTTATCGAGCATCTATTCATGATGCCAGCCATCATGTTGGGCATGATGGCTAGCATCATGCCCAACAGCCTTTGTCTCTCACGTGGTTATGTTTACACACCACACAGGGTACTCTAGTAGGCTACGTTGATTGAAAGGAGACCCCAAACTGCTTCAAATATTCCATTACTATTGGTAGTATTTGATAAGAAGTTGAACTTAGGTGACTGGGTTCGTAGTGTAGCGCAGTGACCACTGTGTACATGTACACAGACTTGTACATATATGTCTATGTGCATGTGCGCATATGTTTAACTCTTGAATGTGCTGCGAATTGGGAAAAAGGGATGTCCCACGGAAATAAATATTCGAGATAATGTATAAATTAGGCAATTGCAGAGTATTGTATTACATAAAATGTGGGTGAAGACATAAAATGTGTAATTTGTTTATTGTTGAAGTTCTTGCCTTATTTACGGTTAACTGTAAAATTAACAAGCAAATAACAAGCTGCTAATAGAACCAACACGCTCAAGTCAGCCCATTCCATCTGCAACTTGGCTCATTGCTAACACATAATTCAGCATCAGCTGTGTCACGACAAAGAGAAATTTTCAGTTGTCCTGAAATAGATTTGCAATAAACTGTACTGGTAACTCAGCGTGCAGCAGAGCCGGGTGCGTCAGGCGGCACTGTGCTGTCTGCTGGCAGCCTTCAAGGCGGCAGAGAAACGCGTTGTGTACGGGTATTGGGCGGCCTTCATCCCCGACGCACCCTTCTTGGGAGGAGGCCAGACGCTCTCCCTTTCCACCGTCATCCTCAAAGATTCCTCCAACAAGGTGTGATCACTTTCCACTACCCTTACATTTCAATGAGAGCTTTATATTTCTTACGTTTACAGTCAGCTGTATATTATCTGGGGCAATAGGAGGATGTTTGCCACACACTTATCCAGCAGTGGATCAAGACTATAATTCGCCAGCATACAGTTTTAGGTGTCCCAACAGTGGATAAATAACTTCTAGCCCCCTGGTGTGGTATCTCCACACTCCAGCAGTGGATCAAACCCCATTGATGTTGTCTACACTCTGCAGGTGTAAATGCACACTGCTTTATGTATCTCCTGCTGCTTACTTCTCCTACCGCCTGCTCCCGGCCTCTTGAGCCCTTCGATCTTGACACCACACGACAACTGCCTTAGACGCTCTTCCCTTCCGCTTGTTTTACCGTGGCGGACGACGGCAGGTGCGCAGTGGCGCGCTGCAGGCTCTCTCGGCGCTGCTCGAGGGCTCGCGGCAGTTCCTGTCGGCAGCTGAGGAAGCGACCCAGAGCACCGCAGCCTTCACATCGCTCTCGGCCTCGCTGGCGTCGAGCATCCGTGAGCTGCACCGCACCCTGCTGCTGGCCTTGCTTGCTGAGAACTCCGTTCTTACCCTCACGCAGATCATCAAGGTGACGCCGCCTCAGTTGCTTCAGAATTTAAGATATTGGAAGCCACATTGTTTACAGGCGCGGTGGCTTCACATTATGTTATGGGCAGATGCTTCATATGTTTTATTTAACATTGAGGTGTAACAATGTAAGTTTTCACGGCTCGACGCATGATGATTGCTTCGAAAAGCTGCTCTCTCGGGACAACCGCGTCGATCGTTCCCTCTCTCCCCATCGCGACGTTTCGCCTCACGTTGGAGGCATCCTGAGGCGCAGTGTGCGTGTGTCGTGTGTGCCTCCTATTTCTATGGACATATTACCTACATATTTCATCACTGAGGTGTGTGCAACACCGTGTGATTGTTTAGTTGCACTTCACTGTACTGGTTGGTAAAAGAAGGACATATTACATTGCCTTTTAAAGAGTGCTGGACTGGGATATGTAGTTCTTTAGTGTTAGGGGTCGGCAGCACGACGAAGGAGGGGACCCACTTGTGCGGCGTCGACAGCAGGAGACCGGCAACCACAGTGGTACAAACACTCTCTGTATTACGACGCCACGCGACAGCAGTGCGTGGACTGACGATAGCGCGACAGCGGTACGCGGGCGGATGATATCACGGCGGCGGTACGTAGACAAACAATAAGGACGATAACGAAATACGCGGACAAACGAGAACGCGACGCAGTACGCGACCGGGCGATAGCGCGGCGGCGGTACCCAGACTGCGATAGCGAGACAGCAGTGCGCAAGCGCGGAGCAGTACGCGACCGGACGATGTCACGGCGGCTGTACGATAGCGCAAATATCGCGAGACAGCTGTACGCGGGCGCGACGATTGCGCGAAGCAGTACGCGGCCGGACGCTAGCGCGGCAGCAGTATGCGGAGTGAAAGGAAAATGATCCGACCCCGCTGCCAGGGCGGGAGCCGGTTTATATCGGCGCCGTAACTGCCCTGATTGGGAACCCGTGCACAGGTGAGTGGCCAATTATCCACCTGGGTGCAGGTAAGTGGATTATTAACCAGGTGTCCCAATCAGGGCAGACAGGACGGCCATACATGCCTTACACTTTCGGAGCTGAGAAGTAGTATAGTTTTTTTAGCAACTCGTCTTAATTCCTTCACCTAATTTTTCTTAAGCTGAACGTGCTGTGGGAAAGTAGCATACGAATGCACCCGAGGAATATTTTTCAAAATAATTGAATGTGTACAATGATCACACGGGTCAGTAACATGGAAACTGAAAGATAATTCGGCATAAAAAATGCATAAAGAAGCGTGGAGAGAAACTTTGTTTTGAAATACTCTTGGTGTTTGGAAATGGGGCGTTTATAGCTACCCTCGGTGACGTTTTGCCTCCCACATTGGAGGCTTCATAATTAGAGGGAGAGGAGGAACGCTAGACACGGCTATCCTGAAAGAGCAGCTCTAAAGAGCAATTTTCTCATCGAACTGTGCAAACCTTCGTCAGTAGTCCACAAAGTATGTTGGCGTTCAATTCACACAGCCTTTCAGTATTATTGATGGTGCCATATACTGCTCTACAATGTAGGCTGGTTGTACCGTTAGGACTGCATGTTTAGCATTGTTTTTTTTCTTTCCGCTTTATATTTATTTATTGCTACTATTTGACGTTCAGTTGAATTGTCGTGATGTTGTCGACATGCCGTTTTCTCCACAGCTCGGATTTGTAAAAAAAAAGCGTTATTGTTGCTGAATTTCTGTTCTAATGTTGTTGTTGGCGCGCCGTTCTCTCCGCAGCTCTGCACAGCGCTTTTTTGACCTTCTGGTGAAAAGCGCTCTATAAATGCAATTATTGTATTCGAGAACATATGCAAAGAAGGCATTTGATATTGAATGCTAAGAAACGTTAGCAATTTGGACAGGATCAGCATATATTGCTGCAAAGCATTCTGATGGATGGCAAGACTAATAAAGGCATGATATACAAAGTTGAAACGTTAACCAAGAGGAGAACTATCAGTTACATCAGTTGCAATTACATCACTTCATGTCTGATGGATTGTATCATCACAGCATGATAAAGGAAGGTGATGTCAGGGAGAAATGTCCATCGTGCAGTAGAAAGACAAATGTCCAATGATTTTTATAACCATGAATTTGGGCACTTTCCACTGTTTCTTTTTAGTGTCTGGCCACTCTGGTTCTGAACGTGCCTTACAAGCGTCTTCAACCAGGCCTGCTAAGCAGAGTTTGGAGGCATATGTGGCCATTCACACGCCACAGAGGTACCATGTTTCACACTAACCACGTGCCATATTGACCTAGAATAGAGAAAATAATTTCAAAATCACATATGCTTTGTAGGTAATGAAATACAAAATGCTTGGATGACTTACACGTAAATTTACATTTATTTGCATACAGAGTTGTAAAATAATTGCTATATTGTTTTGAGACCGATATATATTGCTGTAACTGGAAGTCCCTAAACCACCAAGGTGCAGACTCATTGAGTAATCATTGGCAGTCGGTTATTATTTCCTGTACCCACAGACGTGAATGTACGCGTGGCATGCCTCACCTTGCTCGGAGCCGTACTGACGGCCCAGGCTCCGCTACCAGAGGTTCACCTCCTGCTAACGCAGCCCGCCAGTGGCAGTCCTGCCACCAGTGGAACCAGCACCCCAGGGGCACTCCAAAAGAACAGTGCCCCCTCGTCCCCCGGTCTGAAGCTGCCACCGAAATCTGAAGACGGCGAAGATGAGAGGAGGGGTTCATCAACCCCACCGCAGGATGGCGCCAACTCGTGGAGGAGTGCCGGCTCGAGAAGTCGCGGTTGGGACGCGGCACTGAAGTGCCGCCCCCAGGGCTGCTGGTTGGTCTACTTCTGCTCGACGCTCACTTTGGGGGGGGAGATGGACGGACGCGGGTTGCCCGAGCCCACCTTTAGTGAGCCTTTGCCTGTCCGTCTGGAGGCGTTACAGGTATGGCGGATGTGTACCGGAAGCACACTTGACGTCGCTTGCAGAGTGTTCTGCATCATAATCCATTGTACTGTAGAGGGATGGTCCCCATGTCTGTTTACCACCTTTATCAATCGACACTTGACAAATGTTATGGAGTATGTTTAAATGACCACTGCCCACTTCCCTCCCCGATCCCCCCGAGTCCTTTTTGCGCATGGGAAGGTCATCGTCTCTATCTCACAGTATATTAGCAAAAGTGCTGCACATGTACAAGCATACTTGAATTTTCTACATACTTTGTCTATGGATGGTATTTAATGGTTCAACCCTTAACGATTGAATACGCTGTTCTAATATGCGGTTGTGATAGTGTTGTGGTGAGTTGTTTTTATTTTTTCGGTCTCATAAATCTGTTTGCTGCATTAGTCTAAATGTGACGTTAGTTTCGTCAAAACACTTTTATTTTGATGCATAGAGTTCGCACGTGAGAATGTATTTAATCAAGAAAACACTGGAATCTTACACACGTTTAATGGTTACCCACATATATAAAGACAATGTCAGCAGGTTGAAAAACAGCATCAGTCATTAATTTGGTTAGATGAAAAATTCTGCATGGACGTAAATAAATAAGAAATGCTGAGTGCTTTAATTTAGCCTACGTAAGTTTTGTATCCGCTGCAAGTTGACCATAAATACTTTGTCAAACGCATTTGCTCAGGTCTCAGGTGCTAGAGCAGTCAGTCCATTAGTAACATATCTGTAACCGTGCATATTACATATTGCCCCCTTACCCCCCTTACTGCTTCAGGTGTTGGCATATCTTATCAAGGGCTATTTCCCTGTAGCATATGGCAGCCTGCAGGAAGTGACCGACATCGTCAGCCTCTGCCTTGGGGATCGCAATCCTGTCGTGCAGCTACATGGTGCTAAGGTAAGCATCGTTTGCTGTAGTCATCATCAGTATCTACTTAATCCTATGGAAGGTGTCTGGGCGCTCGGAGGATAGCTCGGCAGACATAGGGCACAAGTCAGGGTTAGACCCTGGATGGAACGGCCAGTATATTACAGGACACCAGGAGCAATTTATCCAGGCTAGTTAACCTAAGCAGCATGTCTTTGGATGGTGGGAGGAAACCGGAGAATCTGGCAAAAACCCACGTGTACTTTGGGGGAAAATGCGAACTCCACAGAGGCACCTGAGCTCAGACATTTGGCTGTAGTGAGGACCAGTAAAAATCATTGTCACCTTTATTATCTAAAATTTCCTATCTACTAGAGGTGGAATTACATATCGATTATTGTCGAATCTTGAGCACATGACACGAGCATGATATTGTTGCATGCGATGTAAGTCATCCTGGATAAGGGCCTGTGCTACGTCATAATTAATTATAATCATCTGTGATGGTTTTTGATTGCATACAAATGTTTTCATGTCAACCTCTATTAGAATACATTTGTTCCATAATCCATACACATGCAGATGGTCACTTATCGACATATACATTTCAACATTTAGGTTCATAAAGGAAAGGATTAACAATATATATTACAAATTTATTTAGCAAGACAGGACAGCTAATAATGTATTATACCAGTATCACTATTATAACATTATAGCATTCAAAGACAAAACAGGGGATGCCTTCAATAAATCATTCACACTTTAGAAGTGCAATTATTATTATTATCTTTGACTTCAAGGCAGAGCCTTTATACTTCACATAGCTACATCATAGCAAGGGGATATCCTTAATGCTGTCTTATCCTGAACAAGAAAATTGTAGCTTCATGTCAAGTCCTGGAAACCGAGGATTACTTACATTTGCTGTACCTTACACTGGCGCACTGAAAAACCTGGTACGGCCCACTCAGCAGAAAGATCTGGAGGTTATTTTCACACTTACCACTGAATCAAAAGTCATTACCTGTATATGGAATTGTGGCGTGTGTGTGTGTGTGTGTGTCTTCCATCAGCTACTGGAGGAGCTGGGCACGGCCATAAACATCATGTACAAGTCTTGCTTAGGTCAGAGTGCAAGTTCTACCAACGATAATGTAACCAACCTGCTCTCTGGGGTCTCCCTACAGCAGGTACGACTTAATCTCCACGTGTGTTTTTGTGGCATTGTTGTGGGAGCCTTGTGTTGCAGTGTAATATATGTGTACGGGGATACATTTTGTATTGCTATGAGAGACATTGGGTGGAGCAGTCACAGAGTGCTATAAGCCCAGCAATGCTATAAGCCCAGCAATCCAAAGTTGGTTCCTGGCCACAGCTAACAGTGGCGAATGATATCTCAACCGCTTATTTATAATAATAATATTTGCACTTCTAGAGTGCTTTTCACCGGAGGGTCACAAAGCACTGCACAGCGCTGTGGAGAGAGTTATCAACCTGTACTGAAGAGCATGCTTGAATTACAGCTAAACAAGCCCCATAATGTGCACAATGTGGGAAAGTCTTGATTCAGCAGGCGATTGCTAAAGAATTAAAGTGTGGTTTGAACACAGAATGCATCTTACCATTCTATTTTTTGTGTATGGTTGATTGCCTTTTTCAGTCAAGTTTTTTTATTGTGACTTTCGCTTCTGTAGCCTCCCACTTTCTTCTGTCCCCATTAAAATAACCTATTATTAACTCTCATCCTTTCCTTGTGCATGTCCACCATAATTGTTTGTGGTCTTGAGATTCAGTATCATTTAGACATAAGAGTCGTTTGTTAATTCACTGCTGAGTGAAGACCTCCCTACACCGTATTTCTCATTGGGGTTACTTAGCTAAACGTCACCCTGCTGATTAGAACCAGTTTGAATTTAACTCACCACTGATGTTATCTATGGCTGAAAATAAGCTTGTGTCTCAACTTTTCTATTCAAGTTATTACTCAATTTCTCAGGAACGCTGGGTACAGCGAGTCCACTGGATGTGATGCGAGATGCGCGTATCGTCGTGCGACGTCGTGTACCAGATTGTGGGCGTGTGGACCGTGATGCTGGCGGGGCCGCTGCTACCAGCGCTGCAAAGCACACAAAGTGCGGCGCTGCAAACAAGCGCTTGTGACGTACTCTCCACTATCCTGCCCGACGCATTCCCCCTCCTGCCGGTGGGTGGCACTGCACTACTCCACACGACGTTGTCATGTCCATGTGATTTCCTGTTCAAATGTGCATTAAGGCGGTGGCACTTTTCCTTTTTACAGTCCTAAGACGCTGATCAAAAGTATAAATTTCAATGGCAGGGGCAAGCATTTTCTTAGTGCAACCACCTTTTACCTCTACAGTTACGCTCCTTTATATAAACCTTGGGAGAGATGATGTGTCTTAGTCAGCTCTCAACCAGGATATGAAATTTGCAGGCTTCTGATTGTGAGAATTGCTGAGCCACCTGGCCAGTTAATGCCCCTGTAACCCTGCACTATCCATCTAAAAAGCAATATGTGAGAAGACAAAACTCTACAACTGATTATTATTATTAGAGTGTGGACCTGGATTTGGGAAAGAGACGTCTTGTTATTCTGTCACCGATTATTTGGCTCCACCTCTGATGCAACAGTAGAAATTTATAACAGCCTGCTGTCATGCATACGGGATGATTTGGCCCCATTAAAATCACGCTATATCTCAGGCGGAAAATCATCCCTCTGGTATACTGCTCCAGGATCTCAAAACGAATGCATATAGGGCTGAACGGATTTGGAAAAAATCTGGCCTCACCGTTCATGCTCAAATCATTAAGGAACAGCTCAACCGCTACCAGAAGGCAATTGATTGGCCCGTACCAACTACTTTTCCAGCATTCTGGCTGATACCTGCGACACGGCAAATATTCTTCTCTCGACCATTAATCGGGTCCTTCGTCCAACCAGTCAATCACCCTTACCTCTTTTCATCAAGAAAGATCAGGCAGATCAGTGGATTCAGTTTTTCTCAGCAAAAAAACGAAGCCCACCGTATCTGTACACAGCCTCAACTGCCAACCAATACCTCAATAGATGTTCCTCCACCTACCTTAATCTCAAAACTCCTGGAATTTTCCGAGCGATCGGAATCCGATGTCTCTACATTAGTTACCAGATCTCGGCTAACAACTGCTCCCTGGACCCCTTCCCATCCAAAATCATCCGGGCAAATTTTAAATCCTTTGCCACTTTCATCACTAATCCCTTTAATAACTCACTTTTCTCTGGCATCGTTCCCCCACTATTCAAATGTGCCGCAGTTACCCCTGTGCTTAAAAAACCTGGCCTCGATTGCAACATCCCTGATAATTATCGCCCCATCTCAAATCTAGCATTCCTCCCTAAGGTCCTTGAACGTGCATTGGCTACGCAACTCCAGAAACACGTTCGCAACAATGACCTCCTCGATCCCTTCCAATCTGGGTTCAGATTCGGCCATAGTACTGAAACTGTTCTGGTCAAAGTAGTTGATGACATACTCGTTGCTGCTCATGAAGGTCTGCCAAGTATTCTTGTCTTTCAGAACCTGAGCTCTGCCATCAATACCGTTGACCACCCTATCTTATTTGAGAGACTGGAGGGTATAGGGGTCTCTCTGGTAGTACCCCTGCACTGGCTGAGCTACCTCTCCGAACGGAAGCAGTTTATCAGCCTTGGAGGACAAAACTCAGGGATCCATCCTGTTTTGTCTAGAGTTCTTCAGAGTTTAGTTCTCGGCCCACTCCTATTCAGCATCTACGTAATAATAATTGCACTTATAGAGCACAACCACTTGGCCATATTCTGCGAAGCCTCAATCTCCGCTACCATTGCTATGCCGATGAAATCTATATCTACGCAAAGCCATCCATCAATGCGTCTGGTCTTTACATGTCGTCTTCACTGTCAACTTTCAAGACCTAGCTCAATTTAAATTTCCTAAAACTAAATGGTGACAAAACAAGTTTTGCTTGTCCGAACCCCGCACCAATTCTCCAAGGCTGAACCCATCCAATTGATTCTTGACGAACAGACCATTGAAGTTGCTATGGCAGTCCAGAGTCTAGGAGTGATTTTTGATTCCTCACTCACCTTCGAGAGACACATCAACAAGGTGATGAATGTAGCCTATTTTCATCTCAGAAACATAGCCACAATGCGCAACATCCTGTTACCCTCCGACGCTAAGAAGCTAATCTACATCTTCATCTCTTCACGAATCGATTTATGTAATGCACTACACCCTGGCATCCCTGCCTACCTTATCAATTGTCTCCAACGTGTGCAGAATGAGGCTGCTAGAGTCCTCACCCGCACACCCATCCATGATCACATATCCCCAGTCCTGAACTCCGTCCACTGAATTCAAGATTCGTCTTCTCACTTACAAAGCACTCACTGGCGTTGCACTGACATACATCCGTGATGTACTTCAGGCAGCCTCCTCAACACGACAACTTTGTTCCTCCAATATGGGCTTGCTGCATGTGCCCAGATTGCACCTCCGTTTTATGGGTGACAGAGCCTTCTCGCTCACTACTCCCAGACTCTGCAATACCCTTCCATTGGAAATTCGGTCAGCTGAGGTCCCTGTGCATCTTAAAACCCAGTCTGAAGACTCATTTGTTCAATTAGGCTTTCAAATCTGACTAGGACTGTTGATGCTGCTCACTGTTGTTGTGTTTAGGTGATGGGTCACTGTTGACCTGCGCATGCTCAGGATCACTTATTCCTTCCTTCATTTGTTTAACTATTATTTGTATCTGATTTATATCCATTATTTTACTTTTAATTGATCTCTTATGTTTGTTGTTGTTGACATGCCGTTCTCTCCACAGCTTAGATGTTGTTGTTGATACCTCGTTCAGGTATTGTTGTTGTTGACATGGCGTTCTCTTCACAGCTCTGTGCAGTGCTTTGTGACCCTCGGGTGAAAAGCACTCTGGAAGTGCAACTATTGTTATTATTAGCACACATGTGGTGAAAGCATCAGGTCTCAAGGCTTTCCAAAGACCCTACGTCAGGTGTGACCAAAACGCTCAACGTAAGCCAAATATTAAACACTATATCACGCCACTAACTCTGCAGGCGGTGTGCAGTGTAGTTCCCGTGGAAAACCTGGACCGGCTCAACAGCACCCACCCACTGCACATATGGACTAAATCATTGACTGTTAAGCGAACATATGCTGTACAATATGAATATAAACACAAGGCAGTTGGAATATTTAAACACTTTTAGAGTGAGGAGGACTTTTAATACTTACTAACACTTATTTTTAATCACAATAATTGCACTTATAGGGTCACAAAGCGCTTCACAGAGCTGCGGAGAGAACGGCATGTCAGCAACAACAATGACATAAGAACGGCAAATCAACAACAATAACTTTATTTTTAGAAATATTTAGCTATGGCGAGAAAGGCACGTCAACAACAACAACTTCAGAACAGTTAACTGAAAGCCAAATAATTACTGAAATTTAGAGAAGGACGCAAAATAAGCAATAAAAAGAATTGTTCAGCAAAAAAGGAAGGAATAAATGTTCCCGAGCAGGCGCAGGTCGGCAGTGAGCCATCATCACAGCATGACAGTGAGCCGCATTAACATTCCAAGCCAGAGGACTTGAAAGCCTTATGGAACAAGTGAGTATTGATACGAGGTTTGAAAATACCCAGGGACTAATCTGACCGAATCTCTAATGGAAGTGCATTCCAGAGTCTGGGAGCAGCGCGCGTGAAGGCTGTCACCCATTGAATGAAGTTGCGATTTGGGCACATGCAGCAAGCCTGTATTGGGAGATCAAAGTTGTCGTGTTGAGCAGGGTAGATGAAGTAGGTCACGGATGTATGTTGGAGCAGCGCCAGTGTTAGCCTTGTAAGTGAGAAGGAGGATCCTGAATGTAATCCGATGTTTAACTGTTAACCAGCGGCGAGACATCAGTACTGGGGATATATGATTGTGGATGGGTGTGCAAGTGAGAACTCTATCAACCGCATTCTGCACATGTTGGAGACGATTGATCATGTAAGCAGGGGTGCCAGGGAGCAGTGCATTTCAGTAATTGATTCGTGAAGAGATAAAGATGTGTATTAGCTTCTCAGCATCAGAGGGTGACAGGATGTTGTGCAGTCTGGCTATGTTTCTTAGATGGAAATAGGCTACCATAAGGTGAGTGAGGAATCAAGAGTCTCTCCTCGACTCTGGACTGCCTTAGCAACTCCGATGGTTAGGTCGTTCAGCATCAGTTAGATGAGTTCAGGCTTGGACATTTGGTGCGGGGTCCTGACAAGCAAAACTTCTGTCGTGTCACCATTTAGTTTGAAGAAATATGAATTGAGACAGGCCTTCACCGCTAACAGTGAGGACGACATGCACAGACCAGACGCATTGATGGACGGCTTTGTGTGAATATAGATTTGTATGTCATCGGCATAGCTATGAGAGTTTAGATTGAGTCTCTGCAGGATATAGGTAAGTGGTTTTATGTAGATGCTGAAGGAGAATCGGCCGAGGACAGAACCCTGAGCAACTCCAGACAAAACAGGACAGGTCTCTGAGTTATGTCCCCTGAGGTTGACGAACTGCTTAGGGTCAGAGGGGTAGGAGCTCAACCAATACAGGACTCTGCCAGAGACCCCTATACCCTCCAGTCTCTCAAGTAAGATCGGGTAGTCAGTGGTATTAAAGACTGTGGTCAGGTCCAGGAGGACAAGAATACTTGGCGAGCCTTAATCAGCAGCGACAAGAATGTCATTGACTACTTTGACAAGAGCAGTTTCAGTAATATGGCCGAATCCGAACCTCGATTTGAAGGGATTGAGGAGGTCATTATTGAGGACGTGTTTCTGAAGTTATATGGCTCCTGCATGCTCAAGGACCTTAGAGAGGAATGTTAGATTTGAGATGGGGTGGTAATTATCAGGGATGTTGCAATCAAGGCCAGGTGTTTTTTTTAGCAGAGGGGTAACTGCAGCACATTTAAAAGGTGGGGGAAAGATGCCACAGTGAAGTGAGTTATTAAAGACATTAGTGACGAAAGTGGCAAAGGTTGTAAAATTTGCCCAGATGACTTTGGATGGGAAGGGGTCCAAGGAGCTGTTTGTATGCCGAGATCTGGTAACCAATAAAGAGACATCAAATTCAATTCACTCTGAAAACTCCAGGAGTTGTGAGATCAAGGTAGGTGGAGACCATTTATTGAGGTATTGGTTGGTGGTTGAATCTGGGTAAAGATACTGTGGGTTTTGTTTTTTTTTTCTGAGAAAAACTGACGCTACTGCTCCGCCTGGTCTTTATTAATGTAGAGAGGTGAGGGTGAGTGACTGGTTGGGGATATTGGGAAGTGATTCCGGGTGGCCGCTTGGGAGAGCCGCACGTGTGTAGGTGATGATTAAAGTGCTGATATGGTGAATATATAAGAAGTGAGTAGTTAGGTAGTGAGTTAGTAGGGTAACGTCAGGTAATGTCAGTTAGGATTGGTAAACGCTCAATCCTACACGGGGCCAAGCGAGGGGCCAGAGCCCACCCCGTCAGACACAGGATGCAAGGTGGGGCCACACCCAGGATGTGACACCAGCAAATCACAGGGCACCTTCCAGGGGGCAATTTGCTCAGTGGGCCAATCAACCTAGAGAGCAGTGCATCCTTGGCAGGCGGGAGGAAATGGAAGAACCTGGAGAAAAACCGACGGAACTCCACACAAAGGGACTCGAGCTGGGAGCCGAACCCAGACATCTCCCGCTGTGAGGCAGCAGCGCTATTAGGTTGCAAGGTGATGGGTGGTTAGGCAGTGAAGTGATTAGTGGGTGGATGGTTGAATGGCAGTGAGGAGAAAATTAGATAAGACAATGATGATGGTTATACAATATAGGGAAATTAGTGAGAAAAAGATGTTTAATGTGGTGGATGAGAGTGAGAAGATAAGTACGAGATAAGGAGGGTCGTGAGAGAGAGGTGAGCTAGGTGGGGAAGGTGAGAGCAACGTCGCAGTGAGATGGTGAGCACGTCATGAATAAGGGTGCTGCCACTGTTAGGAGATTGCTGGAAGCTACTGACATGAGGCGAGGCAAGGGTTCACGCTCGCAGTGAGAAGAATAGGCCCCTAGAGTCAAGATGTAACATTAATAATTAAGACTAACAAGAATTAGAGGGATAGACTAAAACCAAAATGAACGATTAAAACTGTTTCAAGCACACTCAGAATGACTTGTAAAACTCGTTTAGCTGGAACTTTTAAATAGTGGCGGTTCAACAGTGGCGAGATACGCCAGCCAGGATGTGTGGCGGATGAGGGTGAGAATATTAAAAGAATAAAAGGAGGGTTGTGAGGGAGTGTGAGGTTAGAAAGGTTAGAGTGATCGTGGAGCAGAGCTACTCGGTGAGTGAGATGCAGGTACTGGTACTGCGGCATCGACCACGGCTGCTGTAAGGCAAGAGTGAGGCTTCATCAGTGTGGAAGGCCCCCAGAGTTGAGGCGTAAAATATAGTGATGAAGAAAAATTAAGCGCAACAACACTTAAAATGAATAGAAATAAAAACCACAGTAACAAGAATAAAGTGATTGAAGTTACTTCAAATACTGAGATGAACTCATATATCTGGTGCTCCAAGAGTGGCAACAAATGCCTGCGTCCCTTGGGATGATGTCAGAGTTGACTGACTGTTTTTAAAAAATGCAGCTTTCTTTTTCCTTGTGGCTTAACCTAACGTTGCATGTATAATAGAAGGCATCTATAAATCGTCAAATGTGAGGACCTAATACATCTTTCAAAATTGTTGGAGGCATATTATACATAAATATTGGGTGCCGATAAACAAAGACCATAACGTTGTATATGCTGATGTGTGATTATACATGAGTAGAGGAATAATGATTCACATAATGTCAATACGGAACCTACATAGGTGACATTGTTATGCTTACCAAAGCTGTTCATTCAGGATAGCCGTGTGAAACGTTCCTTTTCTCTCGTTCACGGCGATTCGTCTCCCACGTTGGTATCTGCAGGCGTACTGTGGCTGAGTGCTGTGAATAAGTGCAATAAGCGTGGCTATCCCAAAAGAACAGCTTTTGGTAAACAATCATTATGCAGTGATTTATATAATGTCAATACATAACTTTACACACGTAACTTTAACCCTCTTTAGAAAACTGTGCTCTCAGACCTTCCACATTCCCCCACCGAAATAAACGGTTTATTTGTAATAGATGTTTACTTGACGTGTGGAAAATGTTGTGGTGGTGCGTGCAGGTGGAAAAGCAGATAGTATGCCTAACGGTGCTGCTGGGTCTGAGTGCGGATGAGAGCCTACAAGTAAAGGCCGCGGCAGTCCGAGCTCTTGGTGTTTTCCTGCTCTTTCCATCGCTGCGGGAGGTGGGTGCCGTGTTCCCGTTTCATATTACAATGAGATTTTAGCGCTTCTCTTCTTTTATACCAACTATGCTGCCGCACGATGTCATGTTTGTAACGCGCGCTTTGGAGACGGGAGTTGGTAGGCCACGTCAGATCATCGACACTCACGAACCCACTGAATTGTGAGTTGGCCAGGAAATGGGAGTTAATGTATTAATGTGCATCAAATCCCTGTTAACCCATACACATGTGGTCTGTGTGGGAATACACATTTTCTCCCATGTGTTAAACACTCCGTAAGAAGTTCATCCAGTTGCAGGACCCTCCTGAAAAACTCCCTTGACACTTGGGCCATTATTATGTTGCAATCGCATTGGAGAAATATTTACGTTACAAATAACATTTCACTAAAACTCAACACAACTTATGGTATCTCTTGGCTTCGCACAATGGATTTCTGTAATCTGAACTTGATAATTGTGTTTTTCGTATACCTTTTGTTTTTTTTCTGTTTATGACTGGCATTAATATATGTTCAGAAAAACTTCCCATATATGGAAGCTTGCCAGAAATCGTAAAACCTTTTCTCTTTATTATGTCACTCAAGGTATGTCAACATGAAGTTGCCCAGTGCTTTCAATGCACCATACTGTAACGTGCAGCCTCCCGGCCATAAGCACTGCTTTGTACTGAAGAAGGTTCGTTGCCTGTAATTTTAGCTTCTGTTTATTTGCATGTAAAAGGCAGTGTTATAAGGCAGGGAGCTGGAGAGTTTTTGGATTTGTGTATTTAGAAAGTATTAACATTGCCTGCTGTGTTCCCACTGGTCTGGGGGATTGATTGTTTGCTACTCTTAAAGTAACTTGCCCACCGAAGCAAGTGTTAACTGGCAAGTAATTGATGGAGCATGCATCATCAAGCACAACCTTAAAAATAAATATTAGGCCTCACACTGCAGAGACTGCGATGGCCAATGCGTGAATGTGTCTTATATGGTTCGAGAAAATTTATTTATTTGTCCATTGGGATGCTCATTGTTTTTTCAATGTGGGAAGCTGACGTGAATGCAGTCCGGTCTTCCGCTCACTGGCAGCTGGACCGCAGTGTGGTGTGGATCACTTTTGACTGGCAATGGTTGCCGTGTCTCGTCCACAGGACATGCAGTTTGTGGCGGATGCTGCCAACGCCGTGCTGCGGTGCATGGAGGACCCCTCCTTCCTCGTGAGGACCAAGGCAGCTTGGTCGTTGGGCAACCTCACTGACACGCTCATCACCAACATGTGGGTGGCCTCCTCACACTTTCGGAAACTCTTTTGAGTCCTGGAACATCTGGAAAGCTTTTGTTGGACCCTCGCTTAAAAAAAAACACATTTCACTGCTCCCGTACACGTACAGCGCCTTTGTTGATGACTTGCGTGTCATGGGGATTACGGGACTACTTAATCACACCAGTCAGTGGTGCGTTGGTTAAGGTTGGGAACATAATATGCCAGGTTAAAAGTACAGTGTAACAATGAATTTGTTGCACTGCCCTCTGCTGCGAACCATGTCAGCCCACAGTAGCCTACAACAACCTGTTGTGCCATGTGGTCACTTATATAACCATTGGTTGCAAAATTGACTGCTCATTTAGAGTGAAACGTTTCCTTTTGCATGTAAAACACAACTGATTTTTAGTTTAGAAGTTTTTAAACTACATGGTGTCTGATAAACAGAACCTGCATTTATGTATATTTGAACGCTTCATGAACATATATCATGGCCTAGTTTAATTGTATGTGCGCAGTTTGTTTATAAAACGATCATTGCATTGCCTAAAGTATTTGTGCAGCAGATGTCTTGTAAACCATATTCACTACACTTTCCTTATATGATACACTAGTAGTGCAAGCCAGGCCTCCAAATCATCCTTATTAATAATAATCTCATCTCATTATCAGAAACCTCTTACTTCTTACAGGGTCGTGTTGAGCCGGAGCCTATCCCGGCAGACACAGGGCGCAAGGCAGGGATATACCCACGATGGGTATATCCGCCAGTCCATCACTAGGCATTGCAGGCAATTTAGTCTGCAAGCCAATTAATCTATGCAGCAGCATGTTTTTTGGACTGTGGGAGGAAACCGGAGTGCTCGGCGAAAACCCACGTGGACACGGGGACAGAACATGCAAACTCCATACAGAAAGGCACCTGAGCCGAGATTCGAACCCGGGACCTTCTTGCTGTGAGGCGACAATGCCACCCACTGGGCCACCGTGCCGCCCAGTAATAATAATATTTGCATTTCTAAAGCGCCTTTCACCCGAGGGTCACAAAGCGCTGGTATGCCCAATCTCTGTGTTGAGCCTTGTTAACACGTGGAGGGGAGAAATTTTAGAAATATTTAGGCTGGGGTGGTGCAGTAGCCAAGGGATGGTCGTAAAGCAATGACTTCTTGAATATATCGCTGCATAACTTTGAATGTTTTCCTCTCATGTGTGTTTTCTCCTCGCACTGACGTTTGTGCCCACGTGCCAACACTGATAATTTGAATTGTCTGTTACAGTACAGAATGCTCTGAAAAAGGGACACTTGAAACTGTAAAGCTTTTATGGATAACATAAAGGCATTAGCATTATAATTATTACGTCGGACCTTCTGAAAACACAGGGAGACACTCGGAGATGACTTCCTGTTGGAGGTGCCAGATGCGCTACTTTTGCGCATCATTCAGACAGCCATTGGAGCAGCACAGGACAAGGACAAGGTGTGGTGGCAATAACTATTGGAAATGTTATACCTGTTCAAAGCCAGCATCCATGCAGGCTCATCCCTGTAACCTGCTCTCCTATACTGGCTCCACAATCGCTTTTCTCATCAGCAGTTTCATATTGCACGTCGCTGTTTACCTTGTGGTTGGTTTCATCTTTGCACAAATTTGTACAGAGTTTTTTTTTATTTTTTTGAGTTTGTCGATTGCTTCGAAAAGCTGCTCTCTCGGGACAGCCGCGTCGTTCGCTTCATCTCTCCGACGCGGCTGTCCCGAGGGAGCAGCTGTTTGAAGCATTCATCATGCATCGAGCCGTGAAAACTTACATCATTTCTTTTTGAGTTTGTACGTTGTCGCATTGGTCAGTTGGAACGTTTGTATAGCAGGGGGCCAGCATCCGGAGCGTGTAAGCTCACTGGGGGCTATAATATTGAACATCTATCTACATCTGACTTTAGTCCAGTTTACAGCAACTTGTGAAATCTCAGGTGTTTGTGGATTTGATGTAATCATTCTTGTAATCCATTCGACTTCAAATGTCACCACTAAAGTTAGTTGGTGTGCAGTGTTCATGCAAATGTTAGCATTGCTAGGTCAGCCAATCGGTGGCCTGAGTAGATATTTCATTTAAATACATAGTCAGGTGCCACATTTGGGTTTCCTCATTACACTACAACCTGTAATAATGCCACGAAATTATCTTAGTCTGCTTCTCCATTCAAACTGGTTATATTCATCACATTGTAGTCAGGTGTAGGTGCTTGCTGGGTAAATGTAGCCATTGTCAGGCTTGTTGATTTTTGATCACTCAGTCATCAGTGACTAAAATAAGTGAATAAAAACACTTACTTGACAAATATTCTCATCGCTACTTTTGTTAACAAACGTATCCCTCGTGACTCAGTTTACATGCGTTGTGCGACTGCTTCACAGGTGAAGAGCAATGCGGTGCGCTCCCTGGGAAATCTCCTGCACTTCTTGCAGCCGCGGCACGTGGCAAATGGGTGGTTTGGGACTGCAGTGGCGGAGGCGGTGGGTGCGCTGAGCAGTGCTGTGCTGAGTGATTCCACCATGAAGGTGCGCTGGAACGCCTGCTACGCGGTAGGCAACGCCTTCCACAACGCCGCCCTCCTGCCAGGTAAGAGTGCTGCACCAACATGGCCACCGACACTTAACACATGCAGCGGCAAACGGTGTTATAAGTCGTGCGCAAGGAACTTGTCGTGCTCACAGAACTTAAACAGGAGCAGTAACAACTAAAGCACAGCCAAAAGTTTGCAGCAATTAACAGCAACAGGCCATCATCATTGTCATCAGCAATGTTGGGTGAAAGCCTACCCTGGTCATTTCTTCCCTTATGGATTTATGAGGGCGGCACGGTGGCCCAGTGAGTAGCGCTGTCGCCTCACAGCAAGAAGGTCCCGCGTTCGAATCTCAGCTCGGGTGCCTTTCTGTGTGGAGTTTGCGAGTTCTCTCCCCGTGTCCGCGTGGGTTTTCGCCGAGCACTCCAGTTTTCTCCCACAGTCCAAAAACATGTTGCTGCATAGGTTAATTGGCTTGCAGACTAAATTGCCCGCAGTGGCCAGTGATGGACTGGCGTCCCATCGTGGGAATATCCCTGCCTTGCACCCTGCCTCTGTCAGGATAGGCTCTGGCTCACCACGACCCTGTACAGGATGAAGCGGTTTCTGATAATGAGATGAGATGAGATGGATTCATGATTGGCAATATAGTACTTGCACGTGAGCATATGTCTTCACTTCATCTCTTCTTCTCCATAGGGGAAATCTCATCAGTTGTGTTCCAAGCTTTGCTTACCATTCAACGGATATTGTTTATGTTTTGTTAGGGAATATAATTAACATAATGGCCCAATATATCAACATGTGAGACATTAATATTCAGTTGAGGTTTAGATTTGGTCTTCTGGCCAACTCTTATTCTGAATTGATCGGGAGTTTCACAAATCTGTGTGATACACCAATCCTTTTGCATTCAAAGTTATGGATTTAAACCATGCTCTGTAAATGCCAGTAGTAAGACCGTTGGCATAGTGGTGTAGTCCTGAAAATAGGGGGACCGAAAACAAATTCGAAATGCAAAATGAAAAAGTAGCACAACTTTAGCATTCCAGTGGATTTCCATTCGTGGGTTTTCTGCAATCACAGAGTTGTCTTTGCTCTGGTTCATCCCTGCAAAGGAATGAGTTTACGGTCATCCATATTCTGCAGTGGCTGTTTCACATGGCCATGATGTCATAAGGAGGTGCCCTGAGAGCAGGTTCTATTAATAGACTGCTGATGAAATCCCACGGCACTTACAGAGCTTTGCTTGGGTATCGGGACAGGCAATGTCTCAAGGGGCAGTTTAAACAGCCTCATTGCACTGCTTAGAAGCCAGTCCCAAAAACAATATTTAGATTGCCTTCATGAGATATTTCCCCTATGTTTTAATACTTGGTGTGTTTTTTTACATGTAAAATATTGGTTCCATTGTCTATGCATGATTAAAATAAAATAATGTCAGTCATCATTCAAAAACTAATAAACAACACTGTCTCTGTATTCCCTTACAATGTACAAATCCCCTGTTCTATAATTCTTCTAGAGATAAGATTCTTGAGGGCATGTTTTTGGGAACCAGATAATAAACAGCATAATGAGACGATTCTGTTTTTATTATTTGTGATTTGTGCGCAGTCTCTTCCGAGTGGCGGCCTATTGCTTTCAAGGCACTGACATCCGTCGTGCGGTCATGCAAAAACTTCAAGGTGCGCATCAAGGCAGCTCTTGCATTGTCATGCCCCGGCAGTCGAGCCTGGTTCGGCTCAGCGTCTGAGTTCACGTCCGTGTGGGATGCCCTGCTGGAGGCGCTGGACAAGAGCGAGGCCCTGAGCGACTTCTCTGACTTCCGATACTCGGAGAGCCTCCGCGAGCAGGCCTGCATCGCCCTTCTTCACCTGACCAGTCTGCTGCAGCTCAGCGACACAGCTGCACTGCAGCTGGTGTTAGCCCAGAGGTCACATGCCCTGGAGAAACTCTTTCATAGCAGAAGCATCCACAAGACAGTCACGGCTGTGACAGAGGGAGATAGCCCATCAGGAAAAAACATAGACCCGTTGGTGACTAGCGCCACCCGATCAAGCCACTGCCAGGAAGCTGGCGACGGACTCGATCCAGGGACTGTGGAGCAGAAATTGGTGGAGGCCAAGCAAAACCTGCAGGCCTTGCAGCAAGATGCTCGGATAGAGGCAGAAGTCTCTGTTGTAAAGCTGTTGGAGCGCATCTTGTATAATCATTAATTGCTGCATTGCACGAATTATGGGCGGTAGAGTGGCACATAAATGAAGCACTGCAGTTCGATTCCTGCTTTGAGCACCTTTCTGTGTGGAGTTTGTGTTTTCCCCCTGTTCTGTGTGGGTTTCCTCCAGGTTCTGCAGTCTCCTCCCACATGAAAGAACACTAATTGGCCAATAACATCATAATTAATAGGATACAGTGTCTTGCAAATGATGGCACTAGCTGCTGCATGGCTCTCTTTTCTTTCCCCGCCTCTCTGCGATTTTCTCGTGCATTTGTGTCTTGTCCATGATCAGGTGTGAAATTTGCATGTGTTACAGATTGTATTATTATCTTTTTTGAGAGTATTTGAACTAACTCGTTTCTTGAAGACACCATTCACTCAATTGTGACTTCTTCTACACCATCATTGCATCAGACACAGGCCAATGCACATGGCAACATGCTAGACATTGGCTTAAGTGAGGTGGAATGAGTGAATGTAAAGTTACAACCACAAATATATAATAATATTTGCAATTTTTGAGTGCTTTTCACCCGAAGGTCACATATTTGAGCGTGGACAGTGAGGCCAGATTTTTTCCAAGGCCGTTTGGCCATGCGTGCTTTTTCTTTGAGGTCCTGGAGTTTAGCAGTATACCAGGGGGATGTTTTTTTGCCTGAGACACAGCTTGATTTGATTGGGGCCAAAACATCCAGTATGCGTGATAGCGAGCTGTTGTAAGTTTCAACTGTCACATCAAAGGCAGAGTGAGCCGAGGCAGGAAGTGATGAACTGTTGATAGCAGCGGTGAATACGTTTGGAGTGATGACGTTAAGATTTCGGAATTGGATTTGGCGCTTAGTGATGAAAATGGGTGGCGCTACCTGAAGATCAAACCACACGGCGAAATGATCAGACTAACCAAGATCAGTCACGGACAGGTTGGTTATAGATGTACCCCTTTAAAAAAACTGGTCCAGAGTAAGGCCACATCTGCGAGTAGCATGTTGAATGAAGCCAAATGAGTTTAGTGGCCATGAGATCCCTTGCATGGTGGCTCTTTGGAGAGTACACATGGATGTTTAACTCGCCAATCAGCAATCCTCGCAGAACTGGAGCACAGAAAACAACTTGAACAGTTCATTGATCAATGAAGTGGAGGCTCCAGGTGGGCTGTAGAGCAGCACAAACTTTACAGGTTTAGCCGACCTCCAATCTAGAGAGAGACATGCTTGAATGAATGGAAGGTCGATGTCTGTTGTTTTCATCTACAGATATGAATGCATAAGCCTCTATATTTTATTAATATATATCCTGTTAACACACCAAATGGAATTTTGAGTTCAACGTGCATTTTTTAACCCGTGGTGGTTTGTGTCCATTACTGTGGCTGAAGTCACATTTGCGGTCAATGACCTCCAGAATGGTCAGAATGCAGGCGTGGAGGAGATTCATCCGGAGATGTTGAAAGCACTGGACAGTGTTGGGGTGTCGTGGTTAGCGCGCCTCTTCAATGTTGCGTGGAAAGTGGGTTCCGTACCTCTGGATTGGCAAACTGGGGTAGTGGTCCCTCTCTTTAAGAAGGGGGAGCAAAGAGTGTGCTCCAACTACAGAGGGATCACACTCCTTAGCATCCCAGGTAAAGCCTATGCCAGGGTTCTGGAGAGGAGACTTCGACCATTCATCGAACCACAGATTCAAGAGGAACAATGCGGTTTCCGTCCTGGCTGTGGAACATGGACCAGCTTTTTGCCCTCTCACAGATAATTGAGAGGTCATGGGAATGCTAACCCAGTCTGCATTTGTTTTGTAGATCTGGAGAAAGCCTATGACCGTGTGCCCCAAGATTTTCGTGGCAGGTGCTGCGAGAGTATGGGGTGCCGGTATCTCTTTTGAGAGCAATCTGGTCTCTCTATTCCAAGAGTGAGAGCTGTGTCCGTATACTTGGCGTGAAGTCGAATCTGTTCCATTTGGCCGTTGGTCTCTGCCAAGGGTGTGTCTTGTCTCTGCTCCGATTCGTGATTTTCATGGACAGGATCTCAAGGCACAGCCGGGGTATGGAGATTGTCGAGTTTGGGGGCGTGGAGGTGGCATCGCTGCTGTTTGCAGATGACGTTGTTCTTCTCACCTCATCGGATTGTGACCTCCGATGGGCACTCAAGCGTTTCGAGGCTGAGTATGCAGTGGCAGGGATGAGAGTCAGCACCTTCAAATCTGTGGCCATGGTCCTCTCACGGAAGAGTGGGTTGCCCTCTTCAGGTGAGGGGAGAGCAGTTGCCCTTAGTGGAGGAGTTTAAATATCTTGGGGACTTGTTCACGAATGATGGTAAGCGGGAACGTGAGGTTGGCCAGCGGATTGCAGCAGCGTCTGCAGTGATGCGGGCACTGTACCAGTCCGGGATTAGTGAAGCGGGAGCTTGGTCCGAGGACAAAGCTCTCGGTTTACAGGTCAATCTATGTTCCTATCCTCACCTATGGTCATGAACTTTGGGTAATGACCGAAAGAACGAGATTGCGGATACAAAAGACGGAAATGAGGTTTATCCGCAGGGTTGCTGGGCTCACTCTCCGTGACAAGGTGAGGAGCACAGAAATCCGGGAGAACCTTAAGAGTAGAGTCGCTGCTCCTCCGGAATTAGAGGAGCCAGTTGAGATGGTTCGGGCATCTGGTAAGGATGCCCCCTGGAAGGCTCCCCCAGGAAGTCCACCAGGCACGGCCCACTGGGCCAAGACCTAGGACACGCTGGAGGGATTACATCCTTTGGCTGGCCTGAGAATGCCTGAGAATCTCCCAGGAAGAGCTGGAATCTATTGCTGAGGAAAGGGATGTCTGGTCCACTCTACTTGGACTGCTGCCACCGTGACCCTCACCAGGACAAGCGGTTTAGAAAATTGATGGATGGCAATTGTTTATACCTGAAAGTTCTGCAGGAATGCATATTTGTCTGTCTTGACTGGCCAGGTCCTTATCCCTGTGGAGGTAAATGTGTGATTGAGTAGGCAAATAATTGATGATTGCTTCGAAAAGCTGCTCCATCGCGAGGTTTCGCCTTACACGTTCGAGGCATCCTCAGGCACCTGCGATCGACGCAGCTGTCCCGAGAGAGCAGCTTTTCAAATCGATCATCGTGCATCGAGCCGTGACAACCTACATCATGTGGTGCCCAACCTCGAGCATGCCTGGGCACGTGACAAGGGGTGACTAGAGGTCAAGTGAGAAACGGTAAACAACACGTGATCGGTAGCAGTTGCGACGGCGCACGCACTTGGATTGGTCGGTGACGGCGGTGGCAGTTGCGACGGCGTGCGCACTCATTCGGATTGGTCAGTGACGGCGGCAGTTGCGACGGCGTGCGCGCTCATTCGGATTGGTCGGTGACGGCGGTGGCAGTTGCGACGGCGTGCGCGCTCATTCGGATTGGTCGGTGATGGCGGTGGCAGTTGCGACGGCGCGAGGTGGAGGAACTGCCGGGAGCATATAAAAACGCGTTGGGCATTTGATCGGGGGTCCTTCAGTTAGGCGCTGTTCTGTTGGATCCTCCGGCTCAGTTCTGTTCACTGAAGTTCTCTCGCCTATAGTAGAGGTCCGTTGGGTTCTGTCCGCTACAGCGTCAGTATCAGTCGTGCAGTAATACTGCGAGTGGCCACGTGGCCTTTTGGTTCGTGGGTAATGTTCAATAAACTCGGCTTGCAATACGATGGAGACTCCCGGTATCGGTATGTCCGAGTAAGAAAGAGTGCAACGTGCGCCTGGTCCCCCGGACCCGTCGGTCCGCGTGTCTCGTGAGGATTACTCTCCGGCAGCCCAGCCGCCCACAGCTGTGCGCGTGAGCAGGAGGAGCCGGCGCCATCGGCTCCGGAAATTCTCGCCTCCCACGACAATTACATAGGGAGGTTATTGTCTGGGGCGGCGCGGTGGCGCAGTGGTTAGCGCTGACGCCTCACAGCAAGAAGGTCCCGGGTTCGAGTCTCTTGGCTCCAGTGCCTTTCTGTGTGGAGTTTGCATGCTCTCCCTGTGTCCGCGTGGGTTTTCGCCAGGTACTCCGGTTTCCTCCCACAGTCCAAAAGCATGTTCCTGGATAGGTTGATTGGCTCGCAGACTAAAATTGTCCCGCAATGCCCGGCGATGGACCGGCGTCCCGTCGTCGGGTGTATTCCTGCCTTACGCCCTATGTTTCCGGGATAGGCTCCGGCTTCACCGTGACCCTATATAGGATTAAGCGGTTTCAGATAATGAGATGAGATGAGGTTATTGTCTGGATTTGGTGGCGAGTAGAAGGGGTGCATTTTTTATTTATATTGCAGAGTGCCATTGCAAGAGGTGCAAGGAAGGCGAATGGCACTTTTTCGACACGTTCGTAGGATTTCACTTCATTATCATTCTTATTGACGAATAAGGGAGCCAACAACTAGGGGTCGCAGCAGGGAGTCAATTGGAGGAAGAGTCACAGGGAGTAAACATTGATTCAATGTTATAAGTAGGTGCATTTGAGTGCTTTGTGACCCTCGGGTGAAAAGCACTCTAGAGATGCAAGTATATTAATATGTTGGAAAGGACTTGCCAAAGTTGGTACATCTTTACTGTGTGCAAATTAGTACAATGTGGCTGTGCAGTATATAGCGGCAGTAACAGCTCCATTTTTGAATACATTGTATTTGCAGAGTTAAGGAATAGGAGGGGGGGACAGCCACGTGGGGGACGGACAGCACGGCCTGCGGGGGGGGGAGGAGACTTTTACTGTAGAGGGGTGACGTCGGTTAGAACTTGCGAGAAGGGGCCGCGGGGAAATAAGGAGCCGGAGGTTGGAGGGGCAAAGAGAGTCTTCTGGGGGAATTGGAAGGAGGAGGCAGCGTCACGATGTAGGAGCTCGTTGCGTTCCGCTACTCCGGCCGTGCACTGCTGGTTTTGAATAAAGCATCGAAAATCAAGAAGTCTCTGCTCATCCGTGCTCGCTGGCTGATCTGTCGCGGAGTGAATGCTGCTCCTCGCCGTGGTGTTGCCGCTGTAAGCCGTCACAAGCCCGGAGTCAAAGCCGTGGCGTCACATATTGTACTCAGGTCTACACTTCTAACACTTCCAAGACGTATTGGTAATTAAAATATGTAGATAGGGGGCGCTGGAGATTGTTGACCGCATTCATTTTGAAATACTGCACTTGTTAAATGCAGTTCTGGGAAGTTTACACTGCACATGTTTGCAATGTCCCTGTATTGCACACCTGGTGTGCACACTAGATTATTCGAGACCCTTCCATCCACCTACAGGCCACAACTAATGTTGGCCGACCGTGCATTTACGTGAATGACTGAAACTGATAGCAAATGGGCACTTCACAAACACGAAATGAAATTGCATCTTGAACGCACAAGGCACACTAATCCACGTCCTTATTAGCAAGTGGCAATCGAAATATCCACCCAAGATGCAGATTCTTAAGGAAGTTCAAGTGAACTCAGGGTTCTCTTGTTGAGTGATGGCCCTTTTAGGCATTTTAAATCCATGCACATTAAGGGCTTACTGTTGACCCTGAGTAATGATAATTATAGTTGTGCTTGTGTGGAGTTAAAAGTTTACGAGCGGACTTGCGAGAGCCGTGATTCATCGAACTCCGGTTGTTCATTTACATAATCCCTTGCTGGCGGACCCCGGTTCATAATACACATTACACACGTGCTGCGTGACTCATTGTAGCACGTGGCTATGCATGAGGTCATCCGGAAGGTGTGGGGGGGGGGCGAGACGGACGAATATAAAGACGGAGGTCGTGAGTGGGGAGTGGCTGTTTTTGGAGACGGGGCGGTCATCAGTCAACATGTCTCGCCGCTCGAGTTCGTGATGCCGGGCCCGCGCGCGCTGCTCAATAAACCATCAAAAGACAAGAAGTCTCTGCTCGCTGGCTGAATGTCCGTGGAGTGAACGCTGATCCTCGCCGTGGCGGTTATCGCCGAGCCGCCACGAGTCTGCGGCGCGAGTCGTGGTGCCACACTTGAATCGCCACGTGATAAGAGTTCGTTTATTTTTGTTCAGGCATGTGTGCTGTTTAGTGGCTTAGTATGTTTTGGGTTCAACAGGAAGGTTTGGCACAGCCCAACAGGCTGATGGATAATTAGTTTCAGTGCATAGACGGTTACAAAATACTTATTGCGTGTGCCATGTGATTAATATTGAAACTGAAAAGGCGAGCTCTTCTCATCTCATTGTCAGAAGCCGCTTAGTCCTGTTCAGGGTCGCGGTGAGCCGGAGCCTATCCCGGCAAACATAGGGCGCCAGGCAGGAATATACCCCCGATGGAGCACCAGTCCATCACTGGGCACTGCGGGCAATGTAGTCTGCAAGCCAATTAAGCTATACAGCAGCATGTTTTTCGAATGTGGGAAGACATGGGGAGAACATGCAAACTCTACACAGGCACCCGAGCCGAGACTCGAACCCGGGCCTCCATCACTGGGCACTGCGGGCAATTTAGTCTGCAAGCCAATTAAGCTATACAGCAGCATGTTTTTCGAATGTGGGAAGACATGGGGAGAACATGCAAACTCTACACAGGCACCCGAGCCGAAACTCGAACCCGGGACCTTCTTGCTGTGAGCGCTACCCACTGGGCCACCGTGCCAAGGCGAGCTCTTATTTTACCAAATTCAAATGGTGTTTCTAGCAGATAATAAAGCTATCAAAAGGGAGTTTGTTAATGTCAAGATTTGAATAGATTGAAAGCTAACAGCTTTGTGGACCTTTTAAAATATTTTTGGATATGTGAAAATGCATTTGGTTATGGCTGAAACATGGAAATGGCGCACAAGGCTTGGACTGTTGTGAGGTTTTTGTTCAAAATTATAGCCTTTCTCTTCATTGTGGCAGTGGAAAGTTGAGAAATGTTAATGAACCGCATGGGTTAATGCTTGTAGTTGCAGTTATGCATTAAATGAGCGTTGAGACTACGCACCTCCTGTTTACAGCACTGAGACAGTGATGGAAATTCTGCTTTTCTTTAGTCGGGTCGCGTTCAGCCATCGGCCGACCACCTGCACACTGGTGCACATACCCATGGTACGCGATACAACGTGCATGCCATTGTGATTGGGAGTAGTGGTGGTGGAATTTTTAATTGCATTGATTTGTGAAGCCGATGCCCCGACTTCAATTCCCAGCTAACGAACATCAGTGGCGAGTTATGTGAACCAGTTTTGGGTGCCCCCCTCCTTAGTCAGCACTCACCAGCGTGTTAAGTATGGACAAGTAGCCCCCATGACTGCCACAGCATCGGGGGGCATTCCACTCTCAGTGGATTGATGATCATCTCATCTCATCTCATTGTCTGAAACCGCTTAGTCTTATACAGGGCCACGGTGAAGCCGGAGGCTATCCCGGCGGACACAGGGCGCAAGGCAAGGATATACCGACGATGGGACGCCAGTCCATCGCCGGGCACTGCGGGGCAATTTAGCCTGCGAGCCAATTAACCTATGTAGCATCATGCATTTTGGACTGTGAGAGGAAACCGGAGTGCCCGGCGAAAACCCACGCGGACACGGGGAGAGCATGCAAACTCCACACAGAAAGGCACCCGAGCCGAGAGATTCGAACCCGGGACCTTCTTGCTGTGAGGCGACAGCGCTAACCACTGGGCCACTGCGCCGTCCATTGATGATCATAATAGTTGCATTTATTGAGCGCTTTTCACACAAGGGTCACAAAGCGCTGTACAGAGCTGCGGAGAGAGCGGCATGTCAACAATGACATTGGAACGGAAAATCAACAATAAAATTTTTTGGGTTTTTTTTAAGATACGCGTCGTTGCAGAACTAAAAAAAATTTAATGCAAAATTATCAGTATTTATAATAAATATATTGGGAAATTGTTTAATGAAACATATATCGTATAATATATTTGCATTTCCAGAGTGCTTATCACTCGAGGGTCACACAGTGCTGCACATAGCTGCACAGAGAACGGCACATTAACAACGAGATAAGAACGGCAAATCAGCAATAACGTTTTCTTGGATTTTTTTGTACAAATCTGAGCTGTGGAGGGAACGGCATGTCAACAACATCAAGACAGTTCAACTGAAAGTCAAATAGTAGCAATAAATTATAGAAGGACGTAACATAAGCTATTTTAAAAAAAATCTGCAACAAACAAGAATGGAATAAATGCTCCCGAGCAGGTGCAGGTTGGAAGAGAGCCATCCGGGCACAACAACACTGATTCGCATCAACAGTCCTAGCCAGAGGACTTGAAAGCCTTACAGAACAAGTGGGTCTTGAGACGAGATTTGAAGATGCCCAAGGACTCAGCTGAGCGAATTTCCAATGGAAGAGCAGTGTGTGAGAAGGCTGTCACCGGAGCACATGGAGCAAGCCCGTATTGGAGGATCGAAGTTGTCGTATTAAGGAAGGTGCCTGAAGTAGGTCACGGATGTCTGTCGGAGCAGCGCCAGTGAGAGCCTTGTAGGTGAGAAGGAGGATCTTGAATTCAATCCTGTATTTAACAGGTAATCAGTGGAGAGACATCAGTACTGGGGATATGTGATGCTGGATGGGTGTGTGAGTGAGAACTCTAGCAGCCGCATTCTACACACATTGGAGACTATTGATCAGGTAGGTAGGGGTGCCAGGGAGCAGTGCATTGCAGTAATAGATTCGTGAAGAGATGAAGATGTAGATTAGCTTCTCAGCGTCGGAGGGTAACGTGATG
The DNA here is from genome assembly GCA_036362905.1 of Mordacia mordax. Taxonomy (NCBI): domain Eukaryota; kingdom Metazoa; phylum Chordata; class Hyperoartia; order Petromyzontiformes; family Petromyzontidae; genus Mordacia; species Mordacia mordax. The sequence continues at coordinate 7,213,548 of JAZEWT010000002.1, forward strand.
TTGCACAGTCTGGCTATGCTTCTAAGATGGAAATAGGCTCCATTAATCACCTTCTTGATATGTCTCTCGAAGGTGTGAGGAATCAAGAGTCACATCTAGACTCCGGACTGCCTTACCAACGTCAGTGGTCTGGTTGTCAAGCCTCGATTGGGAAGGTTCAGCCTTGTACAATTGGTGCGGGGTTCTGACAAGAAAAAATTCTGTTTTGTTGCCATTTCGTTTTAGAAATTTTTAATTGAGCCAGGCCTTCACAATTGACAGTGAGGATGACGTGCAAAGACCAGACGTATTGATGGATGTCTTTGCGTGGATAGAGATTTGGATTTCATCGGCACAGCAATGGTAGCTGAGATTGAGGCTGTACAGGATATGGCCAAGAGCTTGTATGTAGATGCTGAAGAGGAGTGGGGCCGAGAATTGAACCCTGAGGAACTCCAGACAAAACAGGATGGATCTCTGAGTTTTGTCCTCCGAGGCTGACAAACTACCTCTGGTCGGACAGGTAGGGGCTCAGCCAATACAGGGCACTGCCAGATACCCCATACCCCCCAGTCGCTCAAATAACATAAAGTGGTCAACGGTATTGAAGACAGAGCTCAAGTTCTAATGGACAAGAATTCTTGGCAAACCTTCATCAGCAGCGACGAGTAAGTCATCAACTACTTTTACCAGAGCAGTTTCAGTCGTATGGCTGAATCTGAACCCAGATTGAAAGGGATCGAGGAGGTCATTGGGGGAACGATTCCAGAGCTAAGTGAGTTATTGAACAGATTAGTGACGAACGTGACAAGGAATGTGAAATTTGCCTGGATGATATTGGATGGGAAAGTATCCAGTGATCAGTTTGTGGGCCGAGATCTTGAAACCAAAGAAGAGACCTCGGATTCCGTTAATTTGGAATATTCCAGGAGTTTTGAGGTCAAGGCAGGTGGAGGAACATTTATTGATGTATTGGTTGGTGATTGAGGCTGGGTAGAGATACGATGGGCTTCATTTTTTTCTGAGAAAAACTGAATCAACTGATCCACCTTATCCTTATTTGTGAATGGAGGTGAGGGCGAGTGACTGGTTGGAGGAAGGAGCTGATTAAAGGTTGACATAAGAGTCTTGGGCTTGTCGCAGGTATCAGCCAGAGTGCTGGAAAGATGGCTGGTACGGGCACAGGAAAGTGCCTTCCGGTAGTGGATGAGCTGTTCCTTAACGATTTGACCATTAACGTCGAGGCCAGATTTTCTCCAAGTCCGTTTGGCTCTGCGTGCATTCGCCTTGAGTTTAGAAGTATACCAGGGAGATAGTTTTCTGCCTGAGACATAACGTGATTTTAATGGGGCCAAATCATCCCATATGCTTGTCAGCACGTTGTTGTAAGTTTCTGCTGTCGCATCAGAGGCATAGTGAGCCAAGGCGGAGAGTGAAGTACTTTTAATTGCCGCGGTGAATATGTCTGGAGTGAGGGCGTTAAGGTTTCAAAATTGGATATGGCGCTTGATGATGGAAATGGTAGGTGGTACTTGCATATCAAACCACACAGCGGAATGATCAGACAGACCAGGATCAGTGACTGACACATTAGTTACCGATATGCTCCATGAGCAAACCAAGTCGAGAGTATGGCCACATCTATGAGTGGCAGATGCCACGTGTTCAGTGAAGCCAAGTGAGGTAAGAGTGGCCATGAGATCCCTTGCAAAGAGGGCTTTTTAGAACGTCAACATGGCTTTGAAATTGCTAAGAATCAGGATCCTTTCAGAACTGGAGTACATCTTAGAAAGCAGCTCAGACAGTTCATTGACAAAAGAAGTGGAGGCTCCAGGTGGCTGCAGAGCCGACCTCCAATCCAGAGACATATGCTCAAATGAATTGAAGGTCGGCAAAGGGTTGTTTACTTTTTTACGTGACGTGGTGTAATCATTGTGAAGCTTTGATAAATACAACTATTCAGCCATTCCATAAAACATAACGTGTTTGCCGCATTTGTTTATGAAGCATATTTTGGGTGACAGGGTGGCATAGTGCGCATCACAGAAAGAAGCTTCTGTCCGAGGCGGTTCGATTCCTGTCTGGGGTCCTTTTTGTGTGGAACTTGTTCTTTTGTTTTGCTTGGGTTTCCTCCGGATTCTCCGGTTTCCTCCCATAATTAATACAACCCTCATTGGTTGATAACAATATTTAGAAAGTAGTGTCTGGCAAATGTTGCCGCCAGCTAACTGCATGGCTACCCTCCCGCATGTCTCGGAGACCCTCTTGCCTCTGAGCCGTTCTCGCTTTGAACAAATAAATTCGACATGGAACCAATACTGTGCGCGTTATAACTTCAATACACAATGTCGTGTTTTAAACAGCATTTTTCATTCACATTTTGCATCACTGGTATATTGCGCTTAATACTGGAGAAATAAGTGTGTATGTTGATGCTAAAGATCCCACGAAGTGGCACTCGCAGAGCCCCCCACGCTCGTGGATTTAAAACCTCATCAGGAGCGGTTCACTCCCACTCACCCTTTTAGAGACGACTAAACGAGTATCCTATTTGTGGGAAAACAGCCGTGCTTGTCACATGACAAGACTGCCAGTCGCCGTAGGAATCGCCAGAGATTGCTCGGCCAATTCCTCGTTCACAGCACGAGGAGACATTTCCATTTTGTTGACTTAAAAATTAAATAAACACTGTGATAACCATTAGCTGGCCTCGCCCACTATTTGTTTGACTTTAGCATCGCGCTGCACAGGAGTTTTTTGTTCATTGATGATGGAGATCATCTAGTTGTATGTTTATCATACTACAGCATGCTACATTTTAAGCTGACCCTGCCCTATGAGTAAAACCCAATCAATCTTTGCGATATACTTTTTGGCGGTTCCCAAGTTTGAGGATTTATGGATTTTCCTAGTTGGACACGAGGACCTGACTACGGTAATCGCACCAACTTCATTCATCTCATCTCATTGTCAGCAACCGCTTAGTCCTGTACAGGGTCGCGATGAGCCGGAGCCTATCCTGGCAGACACAGGGCGCAAGGCAGGCATATACCCACGATGGGACGCCAGTCCATCACCTGGCACTGCGGGCAATTTGGTCTGCAAGCCATTCAACCTATGCAGCAGCATGTTTTTTTTTTACTGTGGGAGGAAACCGGAGTGCCCGGCGATAACCCACGCCGGACACGGGGAGAACATACAAACTCCACACATAAAGGCACCCGAGCCGAGATTCGAACCCGGGACCTTCTTGCTGCGAGGCGACAGCGCTACCCACTGGGCCACCGTGCCGCCCACCAACTTCATAGCCACGGTTATAATTGACATTACTCGGTCGCAATCGTGCGTCTTTCCACGGACAAGCGTAACAGTGCGCACACTGTTTGAATGGCATGCATGTTTAAGCTCTGCAAGTGACACCAAAGAACAGGCGGGCCTCCCGTATTGCGAGGCTGGAGGAGGCGGTGGTTGGGTTTCAAGCGAGGGCGGGAGGAATGGAGCATTTGTTGAGCGAGGAGGGGGGGGGCAAGCTTGTGGGGTGGTGGGGGTTACGGACTGTAAGCGGGTGAGCGTGGAGTAAGAAGACTGCACAAAACCACAGTTCTTATCCAGGCGGGAGCACATGACCTGCCGGGGCCGTTTTGGTGAACACGCGTTTTCTGCCTTCGCTCCACGCTCACAACCTCCATCCCCCCCGCCTTCCACCGTGAGTTATGTACGTGTGTTGCAGTTTCAGCTCCTGTCTGACCGGTGATTCATTAAAATAACAAATCAATGAATTTTAAACCATTTTCTCGCTTCGCTGCCAACATTTTTGCGTAAAATGATGCGATTTTCCAGCGATATGGAGCGATTATACACTGTGCACGGCGTGATTTAACGAACGACTTATGAGCAGTGCTTGAAAAGCTGTGTAATAGCGTGCAATTAGCAATGCGTATTTTCACTATACGCTTTACTGACAGCTTTATTAAAACCTACGGTTCTATATGCATGAAACCATAAACAAGGACTGCATGCAGTGCGCGCTAGTTGATGTATGTACTAACATGTTTGAAAGTCAGTTGCTTAAGTGAAACTGAGAAAGGTGTTTAAGATCAGGCTTTGAAACGGCGCTCTTTTGTCGAATTCGAAGGAATTGTCTGCTGATGGTGAAGCAAGGGCAGTTTCGGCAACTGTCCTCTGTTAAAAATAAATCTGTCTATAGACTGCTGCTGCCTGCCGCCAAAACAGAAGTTCTTGACAATAATGTGTATCTTTTAAAAAAGAGAAAAGGGTTTACCATAACCTGTGTGTACCTTGATGATTGCTTGCTAAAGCTGCTCTTTCGGGATAGCCGCGTCGAGCACTCCTCCTTTGTAGATCCCGACCATTCACCTCCCACGTTGGAGGCATCTTCAGAGGCAATGCGTTGCGTGGGAGGTGAAACGTTGCGAAGGATAGAGGTGGAGCGCTTGACATGGCTATCCCGAAAGAACATCTTTGGTAAGCAGTGTGGTCGCTATGCCTAAGGGGAACGTCACGGCAAGAAACTGTGTGTGGTGTTTAGTATTTCACAGAAAGCCATTCGTCAGTCAGCATCTTAATAGTCCAGCACTGTCTAATCTGCCTTCCCCACTTTAAATGTTCTGACAGGTACTGCTCGGGCAGTGACTATTTTTGTTTTAAGTCAAAAGCAAGGTATTGCGAGATTGAATTACGTTGGGGAATGATTTTTTTGTCTTTTGAAGTTGCCTATTCGCATTTAAAAGGCCACGCAGCAGCATTTAATAACCTTTGTGATTAATGCACAATGGTGCTCTTGTTCACACTATAAATTGTGTGACGTTGACCATGACCATTGCCGACTGTGGTGGCATATGGCAGCACAGCACAGCATGGAAAATAAGAAATCGTACTATTCACAGGGCGGCAAAGCAGGGCAATGTGTTGTGCTGCAGCCTCGCAGCAATAAAGTCCCGGGTTCGATTCCTGGCTTGGGTGCCTTTATGTGTGGATTTTTTGTGGTCTCCCTTTGTCGCGTTGGTTGTTGCCGGATACTGCGGTCTCCTCCCACAGGTCCAAGGACATGCTGTTGCATATGTTAATTGGCCTGCTGTGCCCCCCTAGTGCTCTGCGATAGGTTGATAATACTAGCGGTTCGAACCCCCTCCTCGGCTGCCTTTCTGTGTGGAGTTTGTGTGTTTTCCTCCTGCTCTGCGTGGGTTTCTTCCCGCAAACAAAATGACGTATTTATTAATTGTCTGATAATATCTTCACAAATAGGAATCATTGTCTAGCGATCTGGTACCAGTTGACTGCCTGGATGAACCCCCCACCCCACTCTCTGCAGTTTCCTCGCACCTCTGACTCCCGTGTCTCATCCATAACTCTGGCATGGAATTTGCGCGCGTGACAAATTGTTATATTATTATTATTATTAACGGGCAATTGGGCGGCGCGGTGGCCAAATGGATAGCGCTGTCGCCTCACAGCAAGAAGGTCCCGGGTTCGAATCTCTCGGCTCGGGTGCCTTTCTGTGTGGAGTTTGCATGCTCTCCCCGTGTCCGCGTGGGTTTTCGCCGGGCACTCCGGTTTCCTCCCGCAGTCAAAAAAAAACCACGCTGCTGCATAGGTTAATTGGCTTGCATACTAAATTGCCCGCAGTGCCCGGTGATGGACTGGCGTTCCATCGTGGGTATATCCCTACCTTGCGCCCTGTGTCTGCTGGGATAGGCTCCGGCTCACCGCGACCCTGTACAGGAATAAGCGGTTCTGACAATGGTATGAGATGAGTTGTGATGAAATTCGTATTCCTGACACGATGTGCACGTAAACAAGCAACAATTGTATCTGAATCAGAGTGGGGCAGTAATTCTTTGCTAAAGGTGCCAACGGCAATATATATATCAAATTTATATTTAATAGCCACAGGAATGTACACACGTGGGTACTGGGTGAAGCCAGGCTTTTGCGCGTCTATTTTTGTTGTTGACTGCACATGTGTGCCCAAACCAAGCATCGCACGCATGGTTTAATGAATCCCGTGTGTTGCTGTATGTTGTGGGGATGGTGTGCGAGACATCGGTTGGCAAGTCAGGTCTGGAATTGTTTTTAATTCCACACGTATTTTGTCGTTTCTTCTGAGCGTGGGTGCTGCTTGCAGGGCAATTATTAAACACGTGGGAACGGGCAGATCTGTGGCGATGATGGGCTAGCTTAATCCGCTGCTATCACCACTCGGTCACACAGGCTTGAATGTGCACAGGTGTGTGCAGTGTGTTGAACCACCACTCTCATCTCGTGGGCTGTGACCCCTCAGTGGACCGCGAGCGCCACTTCGTGGTCCGTGAAGACCAGACCCAAGTGGGACCTGAGGTCCAAAAGGTAGAGAACCCCAACTATGATGAATGCTTCGAAAAGCTGCTCTCTCGGGACAGCCGCGTCGATCGCTCCCTCTCTCCGAGGGAGAGACAGCAGCTTTTCGAAGCAATCAGGTATCGAGCCGTGAAAACCCACATCATTACACCCCTACTATAGATAATACAGGAGTAAAATGAAGTGTTGCGTTTTGTTTTAATGTTAACAATTACTTCTATCTTTGCTGTTTCCTTCAGTCAATCTGCCATATAAATAACGATTATCACATGAAGCATTCACTGTCATGTCAGTGTATATCTCTGTGAAGTACATTTGGTAACATGACGTATTTCTGTGTTAACAGTATACACCATACGTCCGTATTATGATTTATAGAAATGCACTGAGTGGCAGGGTGTCTAGAACAATCAATAGAAGCTATAGGTATTTAAATTTGTATTAGTCCTATTTTGCTTGCGTGCCAAATATAATCGTGATTTGGGGATCAGTTATTCAAGTAATAATGGAAAGCGATGCATTCATTTATAGTTGTTATTTTACTTTAATTGATCTACTTTGATGTTATGATGCAAGTTTTCACGGCTCGATGCATGATGATTGCTTCGAAAAGCTGCTCTCTCGGGACAGCCGAGTCGATCGCTCTCCCTCTCTCCTCTCCTCCCGACGTTTGGCCTCATGTTAGAGGCATCCTCAGGCGCAGTATGTGTGTGTAGTGCTTGTTGCTCCTTTATATTTGTGGGTACTATGCATGTGTCGAGTCATCTTTTGTTGTGTAAGTCTGCATCTGAATCACCTTAACATTCATGAAACCCCTCACACAACTAGACGACCCCCTTCTGATGTCCACACGCAATAGTTGACCTGTCGTCTCCACAGCACTGTGCAGCGCTTTGTGACTCTCTGGTGAAAAGCGCTTGAGAAGTACAAATATTATTATTATGCACTACAAATATGTACATCGCGTTATATGTCTACAGTTTACAAAATATCACAATAATATATGACTATTTTATCAACACATCCTAAACATGAATACAAACTCCTGCGGTTCTCTATACATCATGCTGGCCATACTTCACCACACTGGTCATGCTTCGCCAAGCGGGTTAACTGCAGGTCGGTGAAGAATGGACAATTCTGGTTGTGCGAGTGTCACTGATGTTGACTGTGCCCAGGAATTCAACTTGGGTCACAGGGTTCACAGCAGATTGTGATAACCACTGCACCGCAACTACACGTGTGCTTAATAAATAACCTGGTAACGCTTTGGGTACTTTTTTGTCAGTATACATATATAACATTACAACAGGTTTTACCGTATCTGGCGATTATGCAGGTGTTAAGATCCCAAACACCAAAATAGACATATTTTACAATGTGTCCAGTTTGCAAAAGCCACACATACTAGTGGCAAAGTATGCAAACAGGTAGCTTTGATAGCCTATGCATTGTTCTTCAACTGACCGACCTTCACCTGGCAGTGGCTTCCTTTTGAGCCTATTTGCCGGTGTCCGCTGTTGCCCAAAGGCAGTCAGCTTAGATCAATGCAGTGTCAATGCTTTATAGCTTAGGTGGGGCTGTTAACGCTATGGGTACTCTTTTGCCAGTATACATATATAAGATTACAACAGGTTTTACCGTATCTGGCGATTATGCAGGTGTTAAGATCTTAACACCTGCATAATTGCCTGGCAATAACCTGGTGTTGGTAGTTTTTGACATCAAGGAAGTTTGCCTTCGTCTCACATTACCATGAGCAGACAGACTTGATCATCTGCACCTCACAAACGGAAAGCCCTGCCCGAGGCGGTTCGATTCCTGCCTCAGGCACATTTCTGCGTGACGTTTATGTGTTCTCCCCCTGTTCTGCGTGGGTTTTCTCCGCATTCTCTGTTCCCCCCCCTCCCCACAACTCAAACACACTCATCATAACATATAAAAAGCGCACTGTCTGACAGATTGGTGCCGGATGATGACGTGGTAGCCTCTCCCCACCTCTCGGGGGCTTCCTGCAGGATCCTAGAACCTCTGGGTGAAAGGTGCTGCTCATCTCATTGTCAGAACCCGCTTAGTCCTGTACAGGGTCGCGGTGAGCCGGAGCCTATCCCGTCAGACATAGGGTGCAAGGCAGGGATATACCCCCGATGGGGCGCCAGTCCATCACCAGGCACTGAGGGCAATTTAGTCTGCAAGCCAATTAACTTATGCAGCAGCATGGCTTTTTGGACTTTGGAGAAGAAACCGGAGTGTCCGGCGAAAACCCACGCGGACACGGGGAGAGAGCATGCAAACTCCACACAGAAAGGCACCCGAGCCAAGATTCGAACCCGGGGCCTTCTTGCTGTGAGGCGACAGCGCTATCCACTGGGCCACCGTGTCACCCGAAAAGTGCTGCTGTAACAATGAAATACATTGTTATTAATTATTATTAACGCCGTACAATTGCAAAGCAAAGTATGGCCAGTGAACTAAAATAAGAGGCATATTGGCGGGCTTGGCGGTTCTGAGAAAGATATCAAGTCGCAGGTGATCTCAAAGGCTAAGATTTGTCTAATTGTTGGAGCACGGTGTTTAAAGTCTTTCAGCAAGAATTTCACCACATCCCAGTCTTCCAAGTACTTCCGCAATTGTAAGGATCTGCTCATGATGAAGTCAAAGCCAGCAGATACAGATTTCCTTCCACGGGCACCTGCAGCATGGGTTAAGTCAGGAATGTTTCTTCGAAGTTTAGTGTCAATGAACACAGTGTAAGGGGTCCAGTTTTTATACATAGCAAGCAAACCCTTTTTAGCCAAAAATTACATTAAGAAATGCTTCCAAGAAAAATTAAATACAGTAGTTTATGGCGTCAAACTTTTTATTTTTATGTATTAAAATATTGGGTGGTCGGTTGGCTGATGAGGTGCATGCCATGTCGGAGCACTGAGGCGATGAACCAGGGATCTGGAGTTTAATGTTTGGAAACCGTCGGTGTTGAGACGGGATTTTCAAGTGAAATTAGTTGTTAGTGCAAGAAGGTCCCGGTGCGAATCTCGGCTCGGGTGCCTTTCTGTGTGGAGTTTGCATGTTCTCCCCATGTCCGCGTGGGTTTTCGCTGGGCACTCCGGTTTCCTCCCACAGTAAAAAAAAACACATGTTGCTGCATAGGTTTATTGGCTTGCAGGCCAAATTGCCCGCAGTGCCCGGTGACGGGCTGGCGTCCCATTGTGGGTATATCCCTGCCTTGTGCCCTGTGTCTGCCGGGACAGGCTCCAGCTCACCGCGACCCTGTACAGGACTAAGCGATTTCTGACAATAAGATCAGGAGATTAGTTGTAATCTCGGTCTCATCACTAATGACCGCACAGCACATCATCTTAAGATGGCCTTTTCACTTCATTTGGATAAAATTAAGCCGAAATAAATTAAAATATTTGAGATATATATCCGAAAACGCTCCCTGCAGAGTATGTAAAAATACATCGATAGGGTCAATGAAGTATTTAATTGAAGTGGCTTAGTAGTTATGTGATGTACTCTTTCAAGGTGATGCACTGCTAGCTGCAAGAGTTACAAACATAAATATTAAGCACAAATTATAGGGCACGCAAATTCCACACCTGGCCAGGGATAATGACATGACACCAAATGAACAATTTTAAAAGATTTGGGACATTTACAGGGATATATGTTCATAACAGTATATGCCATACATTTACAGTGTGTTTGTTTCAAATAGATTCAAACACATTTTGGAATGTTTTCTTCTAACAGCAAATTTTTTTTTTTAATAATTACAAAATATTTTAATTCTAAGAAAAATATTGGGTAAATTTCAGATAAAAAAACTAACATTTATTCAAAAAATTTGGCCAAGAGTATAAACATTATCTTTTATATTTAGTATTTGAATACACAAGTCACAGCAGCTAGCAGATTACTTTTAACAATAACATTTTAATTCTCTAAAAGCATGCTCATATGCTTGCAAATGCCTCACTAATTCATGGTTTAAACCCTGGTCCACCTGAAGTCGTTGTCTGAGATATGCTTCATATCTATGTAATGATGTAGGTTTTCACGGCTCGATGCATGATGATTGCTTCGAAAAGCTGCTCTCTCGGGACAGCCGCGTCGATCACTTCCTCTCTCCACCTCGCGACGTTTCGCCTCACACGTTAGAGGCATCCTCAGGCGCAGTGTGTGTGTGTCGTGTGTGCGACTCGTATTTATATGTAGGTACTATGTATGTGTTGAGTCACCTCCACAGAGTTGCTGCATTCCAGGATCAATGGACTTGAAAAGGTTCCATTATCCTATTCGCACCCCAGAATCACATTAACCCCCTCCTGTTCCACCTGTGACTAATCTCCTAGTTTACATCTCATGAAAGAAGATCCCAAGTGTGAGTAGGACAACGGAACCTTTTCAAATGGACCCCGACAGTCGTCCATTGATCCTGGAATGCAACAACTCTGCGGAGGTGACTCAACACATACATAGTACCTACATATTAATCGGAGTCACACACTCGACACACGCACACTGTGCCTGAGGATGCCTCTACCGTGTGAGGCGAAACGTCACGAGGTGGAGAGAGGAGGCGATCGACGCGGCTGTCCCGAGAGAGCAGCTTTTCGAAGCAATCATCATGCTTCATATCTTCTGTTTTCCAGTAGAATCCATCCAACATTGTTACATCTCGAAGCATTTTGTTGGAAAAAGCAGTATGTTGTCGTGTCACTCATTGTAACTCTCTGCCTGGCTTTTGTTTTGTATATCATTTTCATCATTATCATCATCATTATTATCAGTACCCACTTAATCCTGCACAGGGTCGCGTGAGGCCGGATCCTATCCTGCAGGCAGAGGGCACAAGGCGGGGTTCTGCCCTTTATTTTATTTATAACTTACTATAAATACATATGCGATGTATCTATATGGTTTTGATCAATTGTATATGCTTTATTATGGTCTTGTTTTGTGAGACCTTTGATGACATCACTCTCTCTTTGTATTATGCGATAGAACATTATTTCACATCGGTGTTTATTCTTAACAGTACAGGTGCATTTTCCATTTTGTTGTTTGTGCTCCGATTAAAAACAGTGAGTGTCAAAATATGATCCACGTTTAGTTGGAAAGTATTCACGAAGAGACTGCATTCGCAACGTTGGGAACAGTTTCCAAAGGGTAAAAAAAAAGAGCACACGAATAAGGCATTGAGGAAAGGAAATTCCAGGAAGGTCAAGCCTCAGATTTTTCGAAAACCTATGCACAGTGATGTGTGTTTGTTAAGCCAAACTGTTGTTGTAGCCCTTTTTTTCCTTGCCAACTCAAAACACTGCCTTCGTTAATGGAACTGCACCAACCAATGACTATCGGCTACATTGTAAATGATGAATGCCCCTTTGCAATTCCCTTAAGCCTATTCCACCCTCGTCTGACTATAAGCGTCGAACTTAAATGCTCAGCAAGAGGCTTGTGACAATTCTACTGCTCAGTGATGCAACACATTGCCATTGATCGGTTCATGATTCTAGTCAAGAACTTGACATTTTCATAATATTGGGTTGCTTCTCATATTTTTCTGCCATATGGTACATTGCTTTATTAGCTCCTTTACTCTAAATGTAACAGCACATCGTTTCAGTAATTCACAAACCATGCATGCACACATACGAATGACCCGATGCATGCATCATGAATATAATGATGCATGCATCTTCTTTAATGTCCTAAAATCTGTTGCTACTATTTGACTTTCAGTTGAACTGTCCTGAAGTTGTTATTGACATGCCGTTCTTTCTTCAGCTCGGATTTATTTTTAAAAAAACCTCCAAAAAAAACGTTATTGTGTGCCGTTCTCTCCGTAGCCCTGTGCAGCGCTTTGTGACCCTTTGGTGAAAGGCGCTCTAAAAATGCAATCATTATTATTATTATAAAAAAATCTTAGTATAATCAATGAAACAATGCATCGTTGCCTGTCTAGTAGGCAAGAGTGGGATACTTCCAGATGGGACATCATTGTTTCAGAAGCACAAGGTTCTGTAAGAAAGGAATATAATCAATTGACTGGGGTTGTTTGCTAAATAAGTGCAGTTGGAAAATGAGCCACACTCGTGTTTACGGTCCACGCATTGAGACGATACTTACAGTGAAATGAACAACAACACGTAACAAATCTCTCGGTCATTTACGTAAATGTTCCCACGCACGCATGGTGCTTCTGACCAATCTCTCACCATTTTTTAAAATGAGGAACTCAGAATCTATACGGACCTTATGGAGATTTGACCGCTAAAAAGTGCAGGAAATGCATTCTTACAATACAGGGCAGAGACAATGCCTCTCTTGTGGTGGCGCAGTGAGTCAGAGAAAAGCACGACAAACACTCTATTTTGCAGCCTAAAGACCATCCTTTTTGTGACATTTAATTATGATCACATTGCCATTTTCAGAACTGACTTTATATCCGAGCGCATGAGTGCCTCGTCAAGATTCACACGTGGAGTCGTCACGGTGGCCCAGTGCGTAGCGCTGTCGCCTCACAGCAAGAAGGTCCCAGGTTCGAATCTCACCTCGGGTGCCTTTCTGTGTGGAGTTTGCATGTTCTCCCCGTGTCCGCGTGGGTTTTTGCCGGGTACTCCGGTTTCCTGTAACAGTCCAAAAAACATGCTGCTGCCTATGTTAATTGGCTTGCAGACTAAATTGCACGCAGTGCCCGGTTATGGACTGGCGTTCCATTGTGAGTGTATCCCTGCCTTGCGCCCTGTGTTTGCCCGGATAGGCTCCGGTTCAAAGCGACCCTGTACAGGACTACGCGGTTTCTGATAATGAGATCAGATGAGTACTGACTTTAAATTCGAGCGCATGCGTGCCTCGTAAAGATTCATACTTGGAGTCGTGGGGCCATCGTCAAATAAATGCATTCGCTCGCGATCAACTCGATGTTATCAAACTCAGTTTTTTTTTTTATAATTGGGTCGTCGGGCGATCTTGAGAGTCTGCAGAATATTCTGGCAAGGTTAACAAATTTACAGGACAGAGTCAGCCTCATAAGCAGTGGAGTAAGCAACAACAAAAAAATATAAACGTTATAAAATAATCAGTATCAATACCTGCTTAATCGTGTGCAGGGTCGCAAGGTGCCAGAGCCTATCCCCACAGACAGAGAGGGCACAGCGTTACGAAAACCTGGATATGACACCAGTACATCGCAGGGCACTTTTATGGGGGGAATTACTTGGCAGGCAAATTAACTGAGGCAGCAGCGTGTCTTTGGACGGTGGGAGACAACCGGAGTCCCCTAAGAAAACCCACGCAGACACGTGGAGAACATGCAAACTCCACATAGAAAGGCACCCGAGCCGGGAACCGAACCCGGGTTTTCTTGCTGTGAGGCGACAGCGCAACTCACTGCGCCACCGCCACCCTGAACATTAGGAATGGGGACCTAAAAACGGAACAGTTATTGTATTCTCAGATTTAAAAATTTCCACAAATCTCAAGGAAACCACAAAAGCCAAGAACTTGTGAGCTCTTACACCCAGTGAAATGTTTATAATGACCACTAATTTATGATTTATATGCAATAGTTTGTACGTGTGTGTAGTTATTTGAAGATAAGCAACGTATCTGCACGTGCATATCGTTAATCCACTATTGGATGAAGGCCTCGCCATACCATGTGCGTCATGGAGGGCGATGTGACCATATTTCCTCGCACTGGTCAGTTGTGGACTGGTAAAGGTGATGCAAAAGGCTTAAGATCTCATCTCATCTCATTGTCTGAAACCGCTTAGTCCTATACAGGGTCGCGGAGAGCCGGAGCCTATCCCGGCAGACACAGGGCGCAAGGCAAGGATATACCGACGATGGGACGCCAGTCCATTGCCGGGCGCTGCGGGGCAATTTAGCCTGCGAGCCAATTAACCTATGTAGCAGCATGCTTTTTGGACTGTGGGAGGAAACCGGAGTGCCCGGTGAAAACCCACGCGGACACGGGGAGAGCATGCAAACTCCACACAGAAAGGCACCCGAGCCGAGAGATTCGAACCCGGGACCTTCTTGCTGTGAGGCGACAGCGCTAACCACTGGGCCACCGTGCTGCCCAAGGCTTAAGATGCACTCGTCAAATCGCATGTTTAACCACTGATGTTTTTTCAATTTGTTTAAAATAATTTGTGAAGCGCATGCCAGCATTGCATTTACATCATTGAATTGAAGTGGAGTGTACAGACGAGGCAGTGATAGAGATGCAAAAGATGAAACATTGACAAAAATCCCCGTGGATTTGAATGGTTGTACCCCTAGCAAAGGTGCAACCCTGCAATATATTACTGACACCACTGCCGGCAGAAGAAACTGAACAAGAGTGACTCTGGAGAGTACCTCCAGATGGTATTTTGGCCTACTCTTCCACAGTAGCCAAATGTTTTTCTGGTTGACCAACAGTTGTGTATCCATTGGAACTGCTGGAAGATTTGTGACTGGAAGATTTATGAAAGCGTGTACACCCTTTGTAATTCTTTATTCTAGCATAGGTGGTGGATTCATGGGAGGATGTTGAATGGCATGGGCATGGGGAGGCCTTCATCCAGCAGTGGATGGACTAATCATAATAATTGCATTTCTACGGCGCTTTTCACCCGAAGGCCACACAGCGCTGCACAAAGCTGCGGAGAGAACGGCGTGTCAGCAACAACAAGGACATAAGAACAGCAAATCAGCAACAATAACATGTTTTCCACCAACAATAACGTTATAGCGATGAACGCTAACGATCGTGTAGAAGATGATGCATGACTGAGTGTTCTTGCTCCTTCCAGGCAAAATAGGGCTCTTGTGTCAGACAGTCGTGTAGGCGGCACCGAGCGCCTTACCGATGACAACTGCGTGGGGGGAGGCAACAGTTCGTCGTGTGAGGATGTCTCATCTCATCTCATTGTCTGAAACCGCTTAATCCTATATAGGGTCACGGTGAGCCGGAGCCTATCCCGGAAACACAGGGCGTAAGGCAGGAATACACCCGACGACGGGACGGCAGTCCATCGCCGGGCATTGCGGGACAATTTTAGCCTGCGAGCCAATCAACCTATGTAGCAGCATGCTTTTTGGACTGTGGGAGGAAACCGGAGTACCCGGCGAAAACCCACGCGGACACGGGGAGAGCATGCAAACTCCACACAGAAAGGCACCCGAGCCGAGAGATTCGAACCGGGGACCTTCTTGCTGTGAGGCGACAGCGCTAACCACTGGGCCACCGCGCCGCCTGTGTGAGGATGTGGTACAAGTGAAATGGGCTTTTTTTTTTAACCGCCCGATAAATTCCTGCGCACTGACGCGCTGAAACGACTTTGTGAACTACGGACCTGACCGAAGGCATATTAAGGTGCATAATGCAAAAAAAACAGTTATTGTTGTTGATTTTTCCGTTTTCTGCCATTGTTGTGGACGTGCCGTTCTCTCCGCAGCTCTGTGCAGCGCTTCGTGACCCTCGGGTGAAAAGCGCTCTATAAATGCAATTATTATAATGAATGCGATGAGCGCTCACTTTCAGTTTACGGTGGGAGCCAGAGCCTAATCATTGTCTCATAAGAGATCGTTTTTGAATTCAGCTTGTGGAGATATTGGGACTTACAGCTAACCATTAGCAGAAGGTAAATAGAATCTGCATGGGACTTTTGACCATATGGTTTTCTGCACACATAGTTATCTACTTGTACATCCAATATTCAGCAGTGTTATCGCCACCACCGCCACCCCCGTCCGTGACCACCAACACTTCCTCGCCAGCTAACAATTGACCGCCTGTACGGAAATAACAGGCGACCTTGAGTGCTTAACGTGGATATTTGTTTTTACTTTCATCAGCCACGAACAGTCCTCTGCTGGGTGAAGAACTCCCCAGTCGATCGCAATCTCTCATGATCTTGTGAGACATCTTACTCCTTCACACGAAATTATTTCATTACGCCACTTAATTGCTAGAAGTCCTCTTTCGGCTGCAACTCCATTCTTAGTCTTGACCACGAGCCATCTTCCTTCTTTTACATGCGTTCCTTTTTCTGACTGTTGCTTAAATTAAATACAGGAATCTCTCCGGGCGGCGGAGCGGCGCGGTGGCATTGTGAGTAGCGCTGCTGCCTCACAGCAAGAAGGTTCGGGATTCAATTCCCGGCTCGGGTGCCTTTCTGTGTGGAGTTTGGAAGTTCTCCCCGCGTCCGCGTGGGTTTTTCGCCGGGTACTCCGGGTTTCTTCGACTGACCAAAGACACGCTGTTGCCTAGGTTAATTGGTCTGCTGAGTAAATTGTCTCCCAGAAAATGCCCTGCGACGCATTGGCGTAAAGTTATTGTTGCCGATTTCGGTTCTGGTGCCGTTGTTGTTGACGTGCCGTTCTTTTCGCAGCCCCGTGCAGCGCTTTGTGACCCTCGGGTGAAAAGCGCTCTATAAATGCAATTATAATTATTATTATCCTTGGAATTCGCCCTTTATAAGCCCTATGTCTGCCGAGATAGGCTCCGCCCCCCCCCCCTGCGACCCTGTACAGGATTAAGCGGGTATGAATAATGACTGAGGAATATCTCCACGCTGCATTGCATGGAGAAGTTTCTGTTCAGGTTTTAGTTCCATTTCCTATGGCATTGTCCGTGATTATAAGTCATAAAAATAAATATTTTAATCATCTTTCCCTACCTTCTACGACATATGGTTCAGAAACACGGTGATTAGTTTAAAAACACTAAGGTGAAAAGTGCGTAAATATGCAAGGAGAGACGCATGCTTGGAATTACATTGAGAGGCGGCAAGCGGAACACGTGGATTACAGAACGTTCACGGGTAAATAACATTATGCAACCTGTTCATAAAAGTGGACTTGGACAGGACACGTTGCAAGAAAGTATGGTGGGGAATGGTCCACAATGCTTTATAGCTTACGTGGGGCTGTTAACGCTATGGGTACTCTTTTGCCAGTATACATATATAAGATTACAACAGGTTTAACCGTATCTGGCGATTATGCAGGTGTAAGATCCCAAACACCAAAATAGACACATTTTACAATGCGTCCAGTTTGCAAAAGCCACACATACTAGTGGCAAAGTATGCAAACAGGTAGCTTTGATAACCTATGCATTGTCCTTCAACTGACCGATCTTCACCTGGCAGTGGCTTCCTTTTGGGCCTATTTGCCGGTGTCAATATATGTATACTGGCAAAGGAGTACCCATAGCGTTAACAGCCCCACCTAAGCTATAAAGCATTGATACTGCCTTGTCCTCAGCTGACTGCCTTTTGGCAACGATTGACACCGGCAAATAGGCTCAAAAGGAAGCCACTGCCAGGTGAAGATCAGTCAGTTGAAGGACAATGCATAGGTTATCAAAGCTACCCGTTTGCATACTTTGCCACTAGTATATGTGGCTTTTGCAAATTGGACGCATTGTAAAATGTGTCTATTTTGGTGTTTGGGATCTTAACACCTGCATAATCGCCAGATACGGTAAAACCTGTTGTAATCTTATATGGTCCACAATGATCGAGTGGCAGCCAAGGAGGGGTGAACCGCGTCCGACAGGAGATAACGCTATGAAATGATCTGCAGGTGCTGTATTGTTTCATAGCAAGATCGCCAGGGGTGGTGGCAGATTGGGGAGGCCTTCATCCAGCCGTGGATCCATCATGGCTTGTGATACTACCATATATCGATTTTAAACTGTCTGCTCTGGGTTCATTCATTTGTTGCTTTTCATTATCAAGTCGAAAAGTACTCCAACTTGCTTTTATCCACGTGGTGTAAGTAATTGGAATAATACGATGTGTAATGCGCGGAGCAAAATCCACGCCTGGTCATGGACAGGATCTGTATACGGAGGCAATCGCAGAGAGGTGCAGGGAGGGTAGCCATATAGCCAGCCAGCCCCAACATTTAGTAGACACCGTGTCCAATAAATGATTGTATCAGCTTATTAATTAATGAGGGTTTTTTTGTGTGTGTGTGGGAGGAAACGGGAGAATCCAGAAGAAACCGATGCAGAAGAGGGGGAGAACACGCAACATTCCACACAGAGATAGCCGTCCGAGGCAGGAATCGAACCGCCTCAGGCAGGTCTTACTTTCTAGGCTACGCAGATGTTACTACCCTGCCGCCCAATATGTTTAAGGCCCTAAAGTCATTTATTGGTTGGGGCCTCTGTAAACGCGAATGTTTGTTAGCACATTCCGGCACCCGATAGAGTCGCACTGTGCGACCGCATTGTGGTGCTCGCGCGTAGCCATGTCGTTCATGTTAATATTTCCAGAAAGAGAGGTGACCGAATGATGACTCAGTAAATCAAATGACTGAGCTGGCACCGCTGCGTTTAAATCCAGGCAGCCGCTTGTGACTCTCAAGTGTGGTGAGTTTGTGATCTCAGCCCATTCACCAACTACTGTAGGAAAAATATATCTCATCTCATTGTCAGAAACCGCTTAGTCCTGTACAGGGTCGCGGTGAGCCGGAGCCTATCCCGGCAGATACAGGGCGCAAGGCAGGGATATACCCACGATGGGACGCCAGTCCATCACCGGGCACTGAGGGCAATTTAGTCTGCAAGCCAATTAACCTAAGCAGCAGCATGCTTTTTGAACCGTGGGAAGAAACCGGAGTGCCCGGCGAAAACCCACGCGGACACGGGGAGAACATGCAAACTCCACACAGAAAGGCACTTGAGCCGAGATTGGAAACCGGGACCTTCTTGCTGTGAGGCGACAGCACTACCCACTGGGCCACCGTGCCGCTCCGGAAAAATATATATTACATTAAATTAACTATGGGGACCTTTTGCCAGTATAAGGGTAATGAAAAACGTGAAAAGGTTTTGCCCTTTCTGAGAATAATAAAGGCATTAAGATGCTCAGATACCAAGCAGACACATTTTACAAAGCATAAAGTTTGCAATAATCACACATGCTTGTGATTAAACATGCAAACATTATGCCTTCATGTGTATATATTGTTCACGTGTTTTATATAAACATCACTGGTTTAAATTATATTTCTGAAAACGCTATTATGTTGTAGTGATGTACGTTCGAGCATTCTCAAGCATCATCAGCGCCTGAGGATGCCGCTCACGTGTGAGGTGAAACGTCAAGATGGAGAGAGAGGGAGCGATCGACGCGGCTGTCCCGAGACAGCAGCTTTTCAAAGCTATAGATGTTGGATGCTCATAATTGGAAATCATACGCGTACAAAAGCAGCTCCACTTGTCAGTGGTATTATGCGGTGTCCAGCTGCAGCAACTCTAAAGCAATGGCGATGTACTCGAGGTTTAATTTAAAGCCGATACACAACGCTAAGCATGCATGACATTCAGTACTGAATCTCAGCCAACGTTGTGCTTGGTATTAGTAATGGTGAGACATTCCTATACACTTATGCAACGTTCTTTGGGTACAGTGAGTGTATAAAAGCATATGGTTTAAGGTTTAAAGATAAAATCCTCCCCACGGCGATTCGATATAATCTCACGATTCATGGTCAACATTCGATTCTAGAATGCCATGTAAATTTTTAAGTAATGTGGGGAATCTAGTGGCTACTGGTGGACGCATGGGTCACGTGAATCCGTGAGATAAAATAAATCTCATCTCATTGTCAGAAACCACTTAGTCCTGTACAGGGTCACGGTGAGCCGGAGCCTATCCCAGCAGACACAGGGCGCAAGGTAGGGATATACCCACGATGGGATGCCAGTCCATCGCCGGGCACTGCGGGCAATTTAGTCTGCAAGCCAATTAACCTATGCAGTAGTATGTTTTTTGGACTGTGGGAAGAAACCGGTGTGCCCGGCGAAAACTCACGCGGACATGGGGAGAACATGCAAACTCCACACAGAAAGGCACCCGAACCGAGATTCGAACTCCGGATATTCTTGCTGTGAGGCGACAGCACTACCCACTGGGCCACCGTGCCACCCGATAAAATAAATATAAACTCAAAAACATTGATATTTTTTTCTCACGTAATTCAACACATGCATCGTGGAATCGGTAATCGATAAGAATATGGATTAAATAATGTTGTATCATAGCTATGAAATTCAATGTTAAAGAAACATTATTTTTATGTGGGGACACAATGATGCTAGCCTGTAATTGTGTTTTTTTTTCCCACAATAATTTGGCATTGTAAAATACTGCCATCTCGTATCACAAACGCCAGTTTGTATCTGTACCCGCTTAATCCTGTACAGGGTCGTGGGGAGGCGGAGCCTATCCCGACAGACAGAGGGCGCAAGACGGGAGAATACCCAGGATGTGACGTTAGTACATCGCAGGGCACTTTTTGAGGGCAATTTACTCAGCAGGCCAATTAACCTATGCAGCAGCGTGTCTTTGAACGTACGACCTTGACACCGCTTGTGCAGCGAACACTGCCCCCTGGTGTTAGAATCTGGTTTATTATTTTTCTCAGCGCACGGATTGCTGCTAATTACAGAGGCGAGAAGCCACACTGCCCTCAAATTAATCAGGCTATCTTGTCCGCACATTGCCACTGAGACACAAGTCAGCATCGGCGGGCAATGATGAGTCTAATCACTGATGATATTTAGCCATAATTACACCGGAATGCAGTTGTCTCCTCGTCCCACTTCTTGTGTGAAGGCAGTAGCTTCTACAATAACACTTGACCGCATTCACGTTTACAACAATTGCTTATTCGACTCTAGATGGCACCTGTAATCCAGTTGCCTTGATTAAAAATCAGGTTTTTGTTATTGGCAGCTTGGCGTCGTGAGGGAGTTCGTTTTTACATGCATTGGGACACTGAGCTAACACTGCAAAACATATTCGGTTTAATTCCAGGTTTCAGCTGTCAATGATTAAACTGGGTTTTTTTCTTCTCCAGTGAGTTGATGATGCTTTAAGTTCGGTCACTAATAACTACAGGGCGGCACGGTGGTCCAGTGGATAGCGCTATCGCCTCACAGCAAGAAGGTCCCGGGTTCGAATCTCAGCTCGGGTGCATTTCTGTGTGGAGTTTGCATGTTCTCTCCCCGTGTCTGCGTGGGTTTTCGCCGGGCACTCCGGTTTCCTCTCACAGTCCCAAAAACATGCTGCTGCATAGGTTAATTGGCTTGCAGACTAAATTGCCCGCAGTGCCCGGTGATGGACTGGCGTCCCATCCTGGGTATATCCCTGCCTTGCGCCCTGTGTCTGCTGGGATAGGCTCCGGCTCACCACCACCCTGTATAGGACTCAGGGGATTCTGACAATGAGATGAGATAAGAAACTAATAACTGCAACGATAAAAAAAAGAATTCCAGTTAAAATTTGCTAACCACTTAATTGGGTTAGATCAATTCTCTGAAGATAAAATGAAAAAAAATGGCTCGATGATTAAGCAGGTATTATTAATATTAATATTATCAACAGCCGCTTTATCCTGTACAGAGTGGCGGAGTGGCGGAGTGGCGGAGCCTATCCCGACAGACAGAGGGCGCAAGGCGGGCTGTATTCTGTGCAGCGCTTTGTGACCCTCGGGTTAAAGCGCTCTGTAAGTGCAATTGTTCTTGTATTTCGGATGTGACGCCAGCACATCGCAGGACACTTTTTGGGGCAATTAAATTCAGCATGACAAACTTGGCAGCAGCGTGTCTTTGGACGGTGGCAGGAAACTGGAGTACCCCCCAAAAACCCACGTGGACATGGGGAGAGAGAGAGAGAACACGCAAACTCCACACAGATAGGCACCCGAGCCGGGAACCGAACATGGGTCCTTCTTGCTGCGAGGCAGCAGCGCTCTGGTTCCGACGGTGTGAAGCCCCAAGGCACTTTGAATGAACTCAGATGCAGGTCTGTGATATCTACTTCCGCGGGCCGGTCTTTAACATTGACAACTGCTGCACTGCTCTGTGAGTGATCGCAATGGAGCCCTGATCTCTCGGCTTATCTCGTATGCAAATAAGAACGCGCAGTAAAATGCATTGGGAAGAACGTCTGTCAAAACCACGCGGTGACAACGAAACGAGTTGTGGGGTTTTACCGTCTCCACGCCTGCGTGCTTTGTTTGTCAGCCTGCGTTTTACTTCAGTCTTAGTTTGCGCAGCGCTTTGCGACCATCGGGTTAAAGGCACTTTCAAATGTACAATATTATCACTGTAAAGAAGAGCGGGGGAGTAAAGTGGCGTAGCAGTGAATAGCGCTGCTGCCTCGCAAAAAGAATGATCCAGGTTCGGTTCCAGGCTCGGGTGCCTTTCTGTATGGAGTTTGCGTGGGTTTTCTCTGGGTACTCCGGTTTCCTCCCACCGTCCAAAGACACGCTGCTGTCTGGGTTAATTGTCCTGCCGGGTGAATTTCCCGATGTACTGGCGCCATATCCTGGGTCTACCCCGCTTTGCACCTTTCGTCTGCCGTGATAGGCTCCCCGTACCCATACCGAACTGATGAAGAAGAGCGAGGAGCGAGTGGCGCCCATTGAGCTGTCGTCTCGGGCATAGCACGGTCGGGTTTGCAAACACAATCGCCGGGTCTCACACCTGTGTGACGCGTGGACGAGAGACGGGGGGATTTACCTGCCGCAGTCGTTCGGGGGTAGCCACGGACGAAGGCGCCCTCTCCCCACCCCATCCCCTTTGTCCTTCCCTTTCCCCTCCCACCTCCCACTCACCTCCCCCCCTCCCCCGGACACACAGAGTCTCCACGGCAACCTGTGGACATTTGCTGCCAGTTCGGCACAGCGAGCGTGGTGGGTCCAAGGGTTAGGGTTTCCTGCAGCTTTGGAGCGCGGCGATCGACAGTCGTCAAATGAGGAACGGTGCTGTCAAGTGGCCGGCGGGAGGGGTGTCAGGGATGTCGGGAAGCTGACGTGGAGGGTAATCTCATGGCTAAATAGCAAGGCCACCTGCTGCTCCCAAAGCGCGTGGCAGAGGTGGCGGGCGGGCGGGAGCGAGAGAAGCCAGGGCAGGGTGACTTTGCACCCTCTTCTCCCCGGGAGAGAGAGATGTTCGCGGTCCAGGCGATCGTGTCGCCAGGCCGCGGCCGTGCGCCAGGAGGGCAGCAGCAGGAGCAGGCGGCCGTGCGGGTGTACGTGAGCTCGGAGTGCCGGCGGCTCGGCGGCAGTGGAGACAGCGGCGACGACGGCGATGAGGATGGACAGGGGTCGGAGATGTGGTTTTGTTTGGTCGGCACCGGGACGCCCGCCCGGCCCGATCCGCGCGGTGGTCTCGTCTCGCCGGCCGATGCCTGCTCACGGACGCTGACCGAGGAGAGGTCTGCGTGGCAGGGAGAGGAAGGGAAGCCGGAGTCTGTGGTTAAGCTGCTTGTGCTGAGCGTACCATCATCACCGCCAGGTCAGTGACTGAGCGCAGACCGGCCAGCTTTCGGTGACTCCAGTTTACTGGGTTTGGAGGTTTGTCAAACTGGACAGAAATGTCCCAACCTTTTTGAAAATCTTGCCTCTCGGTGTAGAGGCCACGGACATTAATACACTTCGTGAATTCCACGTGGGAGGGCGGTTGTTATGTTGCTGAGCGGGAGGTTCCTGAGTTCTCATGACACTCGGTTGGGTTTTAATTCGAGAAATGGTTCGTGTGTGAGAGTTTCTAAATTGGAAATGTGCTCGTGTGGCTGAGAGTGTAACAGCACGCCGCATGTTTTTTAAAAATTATAATTCCCTAAGAGGTTGATTTACTTTACATGATGCTTTGGGAGCTATTTGTTTAAAGGCATCTTATACACTTATTGTTACTAGCTTAAATTAGAGCTACTTCTTCAGCCCAATAGTGAATGTGGGCCTTTGGACCACTTATACCTTTTGTAAGTCAAATATTTATTTTATATTTGTGAATATCAACAATCAGTGGCTTGAAGCGTAGTGTCTAAGTAGTATTTTGGTAAGACAATGTATTCTAGAGATAGTTGCTAAGGACAACGCCGATTTGGGCATCGTCCATCACAGGGCAACATCTAAAATTTTAATGGGATGCTCCCAAAAAGGTGCTCCAGTTTAAATTGCACATGTTTATTAGACATACAGAGTTGACACAGAACACGGTGGACTTGGGGAATCGTGCTTCACCAACAGAATTAACCCTCGTACTTGACATTTTGCCTGGAGAATGGGATATTTTCTTCGATGATTACGGGTGGTGGGTGGACGTTAATGGTTCACCTCCTGTGAACATGTTTTCTCTTAAACGTTCCCAAGGCTGTTGCGTTCTCTAACACCAAAATGAATTCTGAATGTCAAAAATGTAAGCAAATATATGCAAACTAAACTGGAGATTTTTTTGGAAAAAACATGTACCCTGTAGGTTGCGACGGTGATGACACTGGTTGTGTAATATTATTATATCAGTGCTTAATAAGAGTAGATGCAGCATGGCTTCGGATGTATTTATCATTGTATTCTAGTGTCACTGTGACCCTCATGCATGATGTTTTAACCTTGGTGCGATTCGCGTGTACTGTACGCAAGCTGGTTCAATCCACAAGTCGTGAGATCTATTTGCGTGATAACGGTGAGTCGATGAGAGCCCGAGTCGTCTCATCTCATCATCATTGTCAGAAACCGCTTAGTCCTGTACAGGGTCGCGGTGAGGCGGAGCCTATCCCGGCAGACACAGGGCGCAAGGCAGGGATATACCCACGATGAGACGCCAGTCCATCACCAGGCACTGCGGGCAATTTAGTCTCATCTCATCTCATCATCATTGTCAGAACCCGCTTAGTCCTGTACAGAGTCGCGGTGAGGCGGAGCCTATCCCGGCAGACACAGGGCGCAAGGCAGGGATATACCCACGATGGGACGCCAGTCCATCACCAGGCACTGCGGGCAATTTAGTCTCATCTCATTGTCTGAAACCGCTTAGTCCTATATAGGGTCACGGTGAGCCGGAACCTATCCTGGAAACACAGGGCGCAAGGCAGGAATACACCCGACG
Organism: Mordacia mordax; assembly: GCA_036362905.1. Classification (NCBI taxonomy): domain Eukaryota; kingdom Metazoa; phylum Chordata; class Hyperoartia; order Petromyzontiformes; family Petromyzontidae; genus Mordacia; species Mordacia mordax. The sequence goes on from JAZEWT010000002.1 coordinate 7,238,800, forward strand.
ACGGGACGCCGGTCCATCGCCGGGCATTGCGGGACAATTTTAGTCTCCGAGCCAATCAACCTATCCAGGAGCATGCTTTTGGACTGTGGGAGGAAACCGGAGTACCCGGCGAAAACCCACGCGGACACGGAGAGAGAGAACATGCAAACTCCACACATAAAGGCACCCGAGCAGGGATTCGAACCGGGGACCTTCTTGCTGTGAGGCGACAGCGCTACCCGCTGGGCCTCCGTGCCGTCGACTTTGCGGCAACCGATTGGTGAGACTCTCGCAGTCCTGTATGGCTTTCAGAAGTGCGCGTGTTCTTGCGGCGTAACGTCCGTACATTTCAGACATCAAGCCGAACAACACGCTGTGTGCAAACCCACGGATGATCGTCCACGACACCTCTTCCTTGTCCCCTTTGGGTCCTTTTAGTAACGGCGCTGCTGCCTTACAGCAAGAATGGCCTGGGTTCGATTCTCGGCTCGGGTGTCTGTGTATGCGTGTTTTTTCCCCGTGTCAGCGTGGGTTTTTGCCGGGTACCGCGGTTTCCTCCCACTGTCCAAAGACATGCTTGCCTCGGTTACTTGTCCTGACGATTGCCCCAGGTGCCCTGAGATGCAATTTGTTTACCTCTCCCCATGCGACACCTGTTAAGAAGAACTACATAGCTCAACAGTTCCTTCCAGCTTCACCGAAAACGGACTGTGATGTGAGACGCCAGTAACAACACTGGCAGTCTACGGTACACCTGAGAGGAATGATTAAATAAATTCCACTTAAGTATGGAATCTCATATTTCCATGCAAAAGGCCTTGGGGTGTACAGTTGTGTACACAATAGCAGCGAGGTAGTTGGGATTAATTACAGGCACATTAAACTGCAGTGGTTTTGGCCCACCAGAAAGAAGTTTGCACGTTCCAGTATTGAGCACCGGTGGCGCGGTGGCCCAGCGGCTAGCGCTGTCGCCTCACAGCAAGAAGGTCCCGGGTTCGAAGCTCGGTTCGGGTGCCTTTCTGTGTGGAGATTGCATGTTCTCCCCGTGGGTTTTCGCTGGGCACTCCGGTCTCCTCCCACAGTCCAAAAAACATGTTTCTGCGTGGGTTAATTGGCTTGCAGACGAAATTGCCCGCAGTGCCCGGTGATGGACTGGCGTCCCATATATTCCTGCCTTGCGCCATGTATCTGCCGGGATAGGCTCCGGCTCACCGTGACCCTGTATAGGACTAAGCGGTTACTGACAACGAGATGAGATGAGCAAAGAATTCCCAGTAAATTTGCAAGCTATGGATGCGGGATAGCTGCGACACACCAAGCAATGTGGAAATACCGCTGTTTGATTACCCAGCACAGCGCTGCCAAACCCGCGTACCGTGAGGGCTGTAGGAAGATGAGGATTACAAATGAGCATCACAGATGTCGAGGTGATCTCCATGGAAGCGGCGGTACACGCTTATAAAAAAAATAGCAACACGCTCAGTGAAATCCAGATGAGATTCAACAACAAAATTGTGAGCGCTGCCATTGGCAGCGGTGCACAAATAACACACAAAAAACTCAACAATGTGATGAGTAACACTGCCCTGAAGATAGAAGCAATCGATTATGCGTACAGTATGTGCGGAGCATTACCAAAAGGAGACCCCAATTTACAGCCTATACTGTTTAAACTGGAGCGTCTTTTGGAGGATACCCTGTATTATGTTTAACTTTCTAATAGTTGGCCAGCGGGGAGGGGTAAGCAAATTACAACATCTCCGGGCACCCGGGGGGCAATGTAGGCAGTAGGACAATTAACCTAGGCAGCAGCATGTCTTTGGACGGTGGGAGGAAACCTGAGTACCCGGCGAAAATCGAACTGGGGACCTTTATTGCTGTGATGCTGCAGCGCTACTCACTGCTGCCATCGTGCCCCCAAACTCACGGGCAGTTCCTGTCGACGAGGTGTTGATATTTTGCAGATTACAATTTCGCCGGGCACTCCGCTTTCCCCCCACAGTCCCAAAAACATGCTGCTGCATAGGTTAATTGGCTTGCAGGGTAAATTTCCCGTAGTGCCCGGTGATGGACTGGCGTCCAATCGTGGGTATATTCCTGCCTTGCGTCCTGTGTCTGCCGGGATAGGCTCTGGTTCACCGCGACCCTGTACAGGACTAAGCGGTTTCTGACAATGAGATGAGATGAGATCGGTGGAAGTCTGCGCATGCCAGCCTGTGCTGTGCCCTCTGCACTGTCACATGATCGAATCTGAACATTACGAGCGTCGGGATAATGTTTGATCCCTGCGAAGGTTACTGTTAACTTTACAGTACTTTGTTGCTTTTGTGATACCGCTGTGATGATAACAATAATCGCATTTCTCGAGCGCTTTTCACCCGAGGGTCACAAAGCGCTGCACATAGCTGTGGAGATAGCGGCCATATCAACAACAACACATTAACGCCATACCAACAACAATTATTTTTTTTTACAAATCAGAGCTGTGATGGTAATGATGGTACTAACTGTACTCTGAACACACTTTGCAGTATTAGCAGCGCATACTGGCGTCCGATCGTGGGTATATCCCTGCCTTGCACCCTGTGTCTGCCGGGATAGGCGGTCTTTTAAATGTAAGGAAAAAATACGTTGATGTTCTGTGAATTGTCCGATTAAAAAAAAACACACCCGTTTTTAGTAAATGTATATCTATAAAAAAATAATTTCAGATTTGCAAATATATTCTTGAGAGTATCACTACCACGGAGATATACTGATGAACTCAGTCGGCGTGCACGTACTATGTGGATTTTATTTTAATCGAAATACTGAGCAGTCGTAATTACTTCATGTGGCCTTCGTCTAGCAGTCGATAGATCATGGCTGATGATTAATTTCCTATGCCCCCTAATACTCACGTGGCTTTAACCAGTGGTAGACTTCTGTGATCGATAGCACATTAGTCCCAGGACTGAGCATGGAGCCAATTGGGACATTCATTTCTCTGAATGAGCAACAGGTTATACAGCATCTACTGAGAAGAAAATGCCTACATTTGTGCCTTCTACAAGTTGCCTACAGCAAGATGACCTTAAATTTCCTCGATGTCTTCAGACGTGGAAGCTACGCAGGGTTAATCCTGGACACTGCTCGGATGGGTGACCATCAGGGAGGGCTTATCAGGTGTTGCAGGAATTAGGCCACGAGGTTTCCAGTAGTTGAGCTTCATCAGATCATGTACGTGCGGTTGATTTCTTACCACAGACCGCTCATCAGTGGTATCGGCCAAAACATGGCAATGTTGGGCTCTAATGAGATTTTCTTCGGTAAATACTTGGCATTACAGTGTTATTAAATTTTTGCAGCTCCTCAACCAGCGCCACAGATTGGCGCAGTGTAAACACAAGGTTGTTGTGTTTCGAACATTAACGGTTTACATATGTTGCATGAGTGTGGGGGATGCGTATTTTAGTTTAATACATAAGCTTATTTCAAAACAATAACAATTGTGGAAGAATGTGCTAGGTTTGGTGGTTTCCTGAATAACAGTACTATTCTGCACTCTCAAGTCTTACACGGATTGTAATGTTGGATTTGTACACGCTTTTACTTAACTTACATTGGGGGATGTGTATAATAGTTTAAATCTTTGAGCAAAAAATTAGAGCATTTCCGATAAAGCTGGAGAGCTGAAATTTTGCACGCAGGCATAACTCGGATGACAATGCAATCTAGTGAAAAGTTTGAAGACGGGTGACAAGCCGATCCTGGGTCCGCCATAGGAACGATCCTTTCAAATAACTATTTATTCAGTCTGATGGGGGCGATATTTTCCCGATACCAGACACGCACTGAGTTGACTTGACATTTTCACGTGGCTAAGGCTAAAAAAGTAGAAAATAAAATAGGATCTAAAAAAAATATTTTTTAATGACCCGTCGTCGGGTGTATTCCTGCCTTACGCCCTGTGTTTCCGGGATAGGCTCCGGCCACCGTGACCCTATATAGGATAAAGCGGTTTCAGATAATGAGATGAGATGAGAAAATAAAATCAATCTATCTAGGGATACAGACGAAAAGCGAGTGGCCAAACCCTGACCATATAAGACTACAATAATCTTTGCCTTTGATGAAAACCTTTAAACCATATTGATTTTCAGTGATAACTGATAGTTGTTCCTTTTACAAAACATCAGAAAAACACGTGTTTATGACTAAAGTAATTAAAATGTAAATCTCACTGCATTATCAGTCGATCGTAAGTCGCATATTCTCAGTGTTAAACATTTTCATTTTCTACTTATGAGTGCGGTAAAAGTGTGTTGTTTTAAAATGTATTTTTTATCCTATTTTATTAAGACATGCGTGATATGTATGCTCTCCCTGCGAAAATTCAAACTAAATGATCTTATACGGAGACTTTTGTTGATGTCTCATGTGGGACATATTAACGTGAGTGTTAACTCGAGAATGTGGGTTAGGAGTTATTGGATGTGCAGTGACATGTCTGGAACTTTTGGCACTTGCTTAAGTCATGTAGTAATATAGAATGCTGTACGTTGTGCGAGCATTTATATAGCCTCTTAAATGTAACTGCATCTTAAGGTACCATGCTTAAAAGTGGAATTATATCATTGGAAAACTAGCTACGTCTGCTTGTATATAAAATGGGGTAGCGGTCGCATAGCGGTTAGCACGCTGGACTACAAACCTGGTGACCCGAGTTCGAATCCCGCACATGGCTAACACCAATGACAATTTTCTGGGCCTCCCCTAGGTCGACTAAGCTTCAAATCAGTACCTAGTGCAGTGTGTAAACATTGCCACTAGGGAGACAAAGGCGGTCCCCCACCTCGTTAGGCATGTCGACCTGCACAAGTGCTCGCTAATGGCACTTGACCCTAGAGTCTGGGAAAGCTGTACGAGGGATCTTTGTCTTTATATATATATAAAATACCAAATGTATTTGCTCCATATTAAAACGTATCATCATAAACAGAGAATAGGAAGGCGAGGGAGTCTACATTGAGCATGGCTGGAAAAAGGAAGCAACGAAATATGAGTGTATCTGATTGTATTGCTCTTTCGAGCAAGTCTTCCAAAAAACAATTTACACAACGAATGCAATATATCGTATGTACAACCGTTTACACAATCCGTGTCCCACATCCCCATCAATACAATTAATAACGCGCACGCATTCAATGTACAGATAGTGTGAGAGAGAAAGACGGGGTGTTGGAGAGGGGTGGTTAGACCCGCAGAAAAGGGTGCATATTCAGGCATGAAACGGAGGATCTCCTGGAGTGTCTGTGCACAGAGCGCTGCCCCAGCGCTCCAGGAAAGTGGCCACCTCTCCAGCATATTAATAGAAGGTGTGCTCCATGCGTAGCCGCTCCTTGCTGAGGCCTTTGGTCATCGCTAACGCGGAGCTTTCACCCGCGTCATCCTGCAGCAGCTATTGCGGATCTTGTAGATCGCTCGCCTCGCCTGAGCGAGGACAAAGTTCACAACGCTGTTGCGGTCACCCTCGGCTCAGAATGCACAGCCGCACACGATGGCACTGCATCTGAGGATAGAGAGCGAGCGTCGAAAGCCGATTCGACATTTTAACGACATTTCAACAGAACGTGGTTGCTATTGTCTCAGTAAGCGACTCCTCATCGGCACCGAGAAAAGTTCAGGAGGATTCAGAAAGCCTTGGTTGCTCTCATGGAAAGCTGTTGAATGGGCGAAGAGTAAGAGGAGATGGGAGAGGTAGCCAAAGGCAAGTCCTTGGGCAATTGTGCTGTGAGCGAGTATCGGTGTGGCCTCGTTTGAAAAGTCTGGCCGTGGCAGTTTGGATCATCTGAATTTTGGAGTTAAAGTGGAAGTTGCATTCGTCAAGTCCAGATGTGATTAATGCACAGATGATGTATCGGCAGCAGCTGCGGCAAGGATGTCGCAGATTAACTGCTGTTTCGTAGGTGGAGGCAGTGTCCTGTAGAGTTGAGAGATGTGGGGAGAGAACAATAGCTTGGGATCAATGACAACTTCAAGGTTCTGCACACTCCTAATCGGTATAATATCCGAGTTTGGGGGGGTGCATGATCAAAGTTGGATCTTTCCCGAAAGTGGACAAAGCCGTGGATTTTGGCAACATTTCGCTGGAGACATATTGAATGAATCCAGAGTTAGAGTGCATTAAGTGGGGGTATTATGTTTTGGGCTTAGGGCCCCCCCCCCCCCCCCC
>JAZEWT010000002.1:7252280-7265128 GCA_036362905.1 Mordacia mordax
TTCGAGTTAAGTGGGTTGTTCGGACAAAGGGCCAAGAATGTCTGATTACCCTCGTTATGAGGTGTTATGCGCGGAATGTATATCTGGTTTGTACGTTTATTGTTCGATGATTTGTTTCCAAGCCGCACTTAATTTGTAGCTTTCCGAACGATTGAAATTATTCTTGTTTTTCTCGATTTCAATGGACTCTCGAATCAGTCTCGGTCAATAGTGTTTGTTTCTGCATAAAAAAAACAGACCCAGAACCGGACCAGTCGTTTGAGCTTCTCGACCAGGTTTGACACGGGTGCCTGATGATGCTGACTGTAATTATCAGCGACACGTCGCATCTCTTTGTAAAATACTGTGGGTTTGCTCTCCCACACGCCGGTGTGCTGAGATAGTAAACTATTCAACCCCCTTACTGATTGGCCGTGTCGGGTGGTGGAGGAATAAACGATGCTATTTTATAACCTTTTTTGCGTGACCTGACCCAAAAATGAATTTCATTGATAATATGTCACGAATGCCTTCGAATAAAAGTAGATGTTTATCATTACAGCAGAAAATACTCAGTGAGATTTTAAGCTCTAGAAATAGGATTCATGCGATACTACAAACATTTGAACTGACCAACACACAAATTAAAATCAAGGAGTAAATTAACAAAGTCACGGTAATAATTTGTGTTTGCTCCCTGTGGTCCAGGGTCTTTGAAACTCACCCTGTCGACCAGCGGAAGGATCATCGAAGGTTCTTGAGCCAAGGAAGTGAGCACGTGGCAGGATGCGGCACTTCAATGCCGCAAAACGATAACAGGACCTGCTTACCGGCAGCGGCTGCCAGAGGCTTGGAAAACAAGTGGCAAGCCAAGGACTCTGCGAAGGCTTTGCGTGGCTTCGAGTCGGCAGGACGGCAGGGGGAGCCATGCATTGAGGCATCAGCGGCAATTGTCCAGAACTGTCAAGAGGTGAACAGCGAGCCATCAGACTGGCCCGTCTCACAACTGAGTCCGGGGGAGGATCTGGTGGACAATCCACTTCTTATGCCGGTGTGCCCAGAGGAAACCGTGGTGGCCAGCGATGCGTCCGCGATTGGCAACCTCAGGAGCTTCCAGGTGACGTCACCCTCGGATCAGGAAGAGAAGGAGGATGGAGAGGACTGTTTGAGGTCAGGGGGAGAGAGAAACAATGCCACTGCAGATGACCAAGACTCCAAATATACAGAAAAGGTGACAGGTTACACGTGCAGAATTTCCACTGTATAGTCACACACTGGTTCTACTACTGCTAGCCTCAAACACGTAATAGTATGACATTGCAATCTATTCATCACTGCACTGGAAAATAAGGGCTCCCCCATCCCTTTCGTTTAGTTTATGTCCATATTTCAGCACACTGGTCATTGAAGGTTGGTTTAAGAGCAAAAGGATTCCCTCCAGCTCAGATATCAATCACCAGCGATGTTAACTTTTGGCAGTAACTTAATTTCATTTTCTAGGCTCATATTACAGTGTACTTCACAGCCCTTGCCACCCAGATACAGCGCATCCATCTGCGTCTAGCATTTGCCCGTTCTCATTTTGACTCACCACAGACCTGATACCATCTGCATATATCTGCTTGTTTCTACTATTTCAGTATCATGTTCTCTCTTGCGTTTCTGCCACCAACTTTGCAGACAAGCACGGAGCAGAAGCTTTTATTCATCGCCACTGAGCTCCTGCACACCGAGCGTAGCTACGTGCAGCGCCTACAGCTTCTGGACAAGGTACGGTATCTGTGGGTGATCAGTCGGTCTGCCACTGGTGGGGAGCGGTAGCATAGGGGTTAGTGCTACGAATTCCCGCTCATGGCCAACAACAGGGACGGTTGTCTGAACCGGTCCTAGACTTTTCCTAGGTCCACTCAGCCTCAAATCTCGTACGGTGCATGATCATCAATACAGGGGAGACAGGTGGCTGAGCGTGGTGCTGGCCATCACCTCTTGTGTGGTGCCGTCATAGTAGGTGCTCGCTAAAAGCACGTGACTCGACTATGTTAAGGCTACGGGGGACGTTTGTCATTGTTTGCTGCCTGTCTTCGTTTTCAGAAACGTCCTCTTTGAAGGCAGCTGTACAGGGTAATCTGTAAGTTTTCCTGGGACACTGCAGGTCTTGGTCATTGTGTGTTGCAGAACAATAACTCCACACAAGACAATGCATTGACAAATAGTTCTCGCCTCCCCCATGGTGTGGCCCAGTGTTTCATGCCTCCAAATGTGATGTTTTGACAATTGCTGCCATTTGTCTTTGTTGGATATCTTAGCAGAATAATAATAATAATTGCATTTTTTGAGCGCTTTTCACCCGAGGGTCACAAAGCGCTTCACACAGCTGCGGAGAGAACGGCACGTAAACAACATCAGCACCAGAATGGAAAATCAATAGCAATAAGATTTTTTTTTGTTATAATTAACACAGCGTTGCAGAGCAACAAGCAAATCATGATCAGACCTTCAACTAGAATCTTAAAATGTAAAATTATCAGTGAATATTATACCTATATTGGGAATGGTGTTATTCAACATTTATCGTATAATAATAATAGCACTTCTAAATAGCTCATCAGTCAAGGTCCACAAAGCGCTACACAGAGCTGCCGAGAGAACGGCACATCAACAACGAGACAAGCAGAGGTGGGTAAATAAAATAATTTGTAGTGGCTGCGTTTTTTTTTGGCATGATCCTTCAAACAGGGATTCTACGCTCGCCTTGTGGAGGAGGCCAACCGGGGCTCGTTCCCGGTCGAGACCATTAACCACATCTTCTCAAACATCTCCTCCATACATCTATTTCATAAGGAGTTCCTACTGCCCCAGCTTGAGGGCCGCATGGAGGCATGGTGAGTGAGAATGCCCGCCACACTCTTGGGCACCTGCCGCCTTCTTGGTGGGTGCAGCGCAGTGTGGCCCCTTCATGGTCATTTGGCTGTGGAACGTTTGTGCGTTTGTTTTATTTGGATAGGAGCACGGAGACTCTTAAATTGAATCATAGCAATCATTGATTGGTGGGTTAGGTCACCTATTCTGAACTCTCCTTCACTCTACTCAACCAATTAAGTTGTGACATGAGTACATTTGCCAATATATTACTGCTGCAGCAGCACTGGCGTGTCGTTGGACATTTAACAATTACTCTACATAGCTATCAATAATAATAATAATAGTTGCACTTCTAGAGCGCTTTTCACCCAAGGGCCACAAAGTGCTGCACTATTCTTTCAAGATAGCCGTGTTGAGTCTTCCTTGACGACATTTCACTTTCCACGTTGGAGGCATCAAAGAAATGGCCAATGATGCCTCCAACGTGCGAGGCGATTCGCATTCATCGATTCGTGGAAGACTACGTCAGTAGAAATGACATGTGGTTGCAACGTTTTGCTGATCGTCACATCAATCATCGTCAGACAGGTTCCGAAAACAAATTGGCACATTTGATGACATCACAGCTTTATTAAGTTAACTCTCTGTATCCGGTAAAGGAGGGCTTACTGCACGCACCTTAATGAAGCGAAATAACCCAAAAATCTATTAGGAGTGATTATGTTGGTTGCGGGGCGGTACGGTGGCCCAGTGGGTAGTGCTGCCGCCTCACAGCAAGAAGGTCCTGGGTTCGAATCTCGGCTCGGGTGCCTTTCTGTGTGGAGTTTGCATGCTCTCCCCGTGTCCGCGTGGGTTTTCGCCGGGCACTCCGTTTTCCTCCCACAGTCCAAAAAAGCATGCTGCTACATAGGTTAATTGGCTCGCAGGCTAAATTTCTCTGCAGTGCCCGGCGATGGACTGGCGTCCCATCGTCGGTATATCCTTGCCTTGCGCCCTATGTTTGCCGGGATAGGCTCCGGCTTCACCGTGACCCTGTATAGGACTAAGCGATTTCAGACAATGAGATGAGATGAGATATTGTTACTTGATGGTCACGATTAATCTCTCTCGATCATATCTTGCTGGTCGCTCCACACGTGCTCCAAAAACGAACCTGCCGTCAGAGCGCGCGTTTGCTGTGTGTGTTTGGCCACGCGGCATCGCAGGCATGAGACTCCCAGGATAGGCGACATCCTGCAGAAGTTGGCGCCCTTCCTCATGATGTACGGCGACTACGTGCGGTGCTTCGATCGAGCCATGGAGCTTGTCGACACCTGGTCGCAGCGCTCGCCGCAATTCAAGAAAATAATCGCCGAAGTGCAGGTGGGGTAGATCGTGCCCCCCCCCCGCCCCCCGCGCCCCCCCCCCGTGGCTTCGCCGTGCGCGGATCATCGCGCGCAGGAGCGGTTTTGCGTTAAAGGGCTCTGATCTAGGGCGGCACGGTGGCCCAGTGGTTAGCGCGGAGTTTGCATGCTCTCCCCGTGTCCGCGTGGGTTTTCGCCGGGTACTCCGGTTTCCTCCCACAGTCCAAAAAGCATGCTCCTGGATAGGTTGATTGGCTCGCAGACTAAAATTGCCCTGCAATGCCTGGCGATGGACTGGCGTCCCGTCGTCGGGTGTATTCCTGCCTTACGCCCTGTGTTTCCGGGATAGGCTCCGGCTCACCGTGACCCTATATAGGATTAAGCGGTTTCAGATAATGAGATGAGATGAGGCTCTGATCTAATAATCGCGAGCCACACTGGGATGGCCGAACGCAGCATCCGCCTTGTTTGTGTTGCATTGCCGAGCTCGCTCGCGATTTATGAATGAATGCAAGTGTGTTCCTTAATATTCTGTCGCTTTAAGGCAGCGCTAATTGCAAATATGTTGCGGGGAGGGGGGGTGGATGTTGTTGATTGTGGTTGTATATCAGTGATAACGCAGCGGCATCTCCAGATTATTAGTAAGTCAATAATGGGCTATTTTGTATAATTGTGTGTTGTAAATGATGTTGATGTGGTTGTATTTCACCGCTAATGCAGCGACATCTCCAGATAATTAGTAAATCAACAATGGGCGATTTTGTATTATAAATTATGGTGAATTACTTGGACAGGATGGGATGTGTTAAAGAGGTCGGGCTGTCCTCTGTCTTCCAATCACCCTTCATCGATACGAAACAAATACTGCTTTGATTGTATTGAAACACGAGCAGCATCGAACGAGAAAGATTCGTCAGCGATTAAATAAATGAGGAATACTGCAAAAACATGCTCCTGCGATGCATCATTATTAAACCTGTAAAAAACTTCCCCTCCCGGGTATTCGGTGAATTGTCATCTTGCGGGGTGTGCGATTGTATTCAGCGCCCCATTTAGCATCGTCTCCTTGCCATTCTGCAGATTTTTTTCCGTCAGTTTTCCGGAACGCAACAGCGCTAACCACTGGGCCACCGCGCCGCCCCGTTGCAATATATGTAAAACAAAAAACCTTTGTCATCCCACTGGTCATATTGGCAATAGAGACTATGTGACCATACTTCATCATGCTGAGATCTCACTCACTACTGGTTGTTGGCCACAGCTAGGAATCCTAATCGGGTGGCCTCAGCCATAGGGAAGTGCCTTAACTTGTGCACCGTGGCAGCACCCACAGTACATATTCATAACATTTCATCTCGTTGCCAGAAGCGCTTAATCCTGTACAGGGTCGCGGTGAGCTAGAGCCTATCCAGGCAGACACAGGGCGTAAGCCAGGGATATACCCACGATGGGACGCCAGTCCATCACCAGGCACTGAGGGAAATTTAATCTGCAAGCCAATTAACCTATGCAGCAGCATGTTTTTTTGGACTGTGGGAGGAAACCGGAGTGCCCGGCGAAGACCCACGCGGACACGGGGAGAGCATGCAAACTCACACAGAAAGGCACCCGAGCCGAGATTCGAACCTTTGACCTTCTTGCTGTGAGGCGACAGCGCTACCCACTGGACCACTGTGCGGCCCTACAGTACATATTGTTCATGTAAATCATAAGCATTTAATTCACAGACCTCTAAAGGTTTACACGAAGAGTATTACAATCGTTGCTACTGGACACCCGTGCGCACGTCCAGCAGCGCTTTGTGATCCTCGGGTGAAAAGCGCTCTAGAAATGCAATTATTATTATATATCGACAAGTTGTTGTCAGTAGTTTTGATAGGGCACGTCGCTAGTTGGGATGATGGCTGGTCGTCATCAAGAAACATGAAGTGGCAGCCATGAGATGGGACCCATACTGAGAATACGTCCGAGGATATGGAATGATGAAATTCAGGTCTCTTGCTTATCATTGCGTCGCTGGATTGTGAACGATGACAACAACTTGGAGAAGCCTTCACCTAGCAGTCAGTCAAATCAGGCATGCTGACGACAAAAGATAACCGATGCAGAGTCACGTGTGTGCTCATCCCTGTGCGCGTGTGCGTGTGTGCGTGTGTGCGCGCGCGGGGAGCGGTAGCGCAGTGGTTAGCGTAGTGCATAATAGACCAGGTCACCCGAGTTCGATTCTTCCTGAAGGCCGATATCGAGCGATGAGTGTCCCAACCAGTAACGGGCCGCTTCGAAGTCAACATAACTTGAATACTCGGTGTCTAAACCTCAGTAGTCGTGAGATAAAGGTGGCAGGGCATTGTTTTGACCACCCACGCCTCCGTGCCCTGCACCGGCCTTGACAAGCGCTCGCTGACAACACTTGCCCCCAACGGTCTATTATTAATGGCTATCGGGGGATCTTCGCCACTGTGCGCGGTATGCCGCTGATTCCGGACACCCGCTCGCGCGCGCGTTCAGATGCAGAAGGAGAGCGGCAGCCTGAGCCTGCAGCACCACATGCTGGAGCCCGTGCAGAGGATCCCGCGGTACGAGCTGCTGCTCAAGGACTACCTGCGCAGGCTGCCGCTCGACTCGCCTGACCGCGGGGATGCACAGAGTATGAGCCCCCGTCCCCCCCGGCTCGTGTGACTCGCCTTGACCCCCGTCGGTGGGCAGGGGTGGCGCAGGTAGCAATGCTTGTGCCTCGCAGCGAGAATGATTTGGGGTACATTCCAGACTCTCGGCGATGGACTGGCGTCCCGTCGTCGGGTGCATTCCTGCCTTACGCCCTGTGTTTCCGGGATAGGCTCCGGCTCACCGTGACCCTATATAGGATTAAGCGGTTTCAGACAATGAGATGAGATGAGACATTACAGACTCGGTCGCCTCTCTGTGTGGAGTTTGTATGTTCTCTCCCCCTGTTCTGTATGAGTTTCTAACTTTGGTTTCCCGTTGTCGTCCCACAATGGAAAATATGAAGATAAAATGAATTTCATCTCATGTCATTGTCAGAAACCGCGAAGTCCTGTACAGGGTCGCAGTGAGCCGGAGCCTATCCCGGCAGACACAGGGCGCAAGGCAGGGATATACCGACGATGGGGCGCCAGTTCATCACCGGGCACTGCGGGCAATTTAGTTCTGCAAGCCAATTAACCTATGCAGCAGCATGTGTTTTGGACTGTGGGAGGAAACCGGAGTGCCCGGAGAAAACCCACACGGACATAGAGAGAACATGCAAACTCCACACAGAAAAGCCTCCAAGCCGAGATTCGAACCGGGGACCTTCTTGCTGTGAGGCGACAGCGCTACCCACTGGGCCACCGTGCAATTTAACTAGTATTGGCTAAAGATCCCAATGATGAATGCTTCGAAAAGCTGCTCTGTCGGGACAGCCGCGTCAATCACTTCCTCTCCCTCCATCGAAGTAATAATCATGCATAGAGCCGTGAAAACCTACATAATTACAAAGATCCCAATGTTGAACACTCGCATCCAAATTACTCGGTTGGGATTACGCATAGCAACGCTGCCCCTGTGATGAAAACTTGACAGGACTATCCTGAAAAATTGTCTTGAGACACAGTGGACTCTCTGGGGTAAACGAGTGTCTTAGCATGTTTCCTGTGTACTGCTTACGTTAAGAAGCAATACAAACAAGCAAATATATGTACATCTTTGCTCTGTATAGCTAAACAATAATTTTGTGACTTTGAAATGAATGTAGAATATATTAATGCACATGTATGTATTATTACACTTTTTATTCACCCAGAAATGCTGTTGTTTACAAGGGTCTTGCTTAGGGATATTTGCTCAGTATAATATGGCATGTGGTAGAACACCAGAATACCCAGAAAAAAACCCCACACATATAAGGGGGTTAACACTTAAATCTCAGCGCCAATACAACCGACATGTGATTGTTACACTTCTGTATAACTACTTTGCAGCCAAAGCCTGCAAAATCTGGTTTTCATAGGTAGATTCCCATCCAAATACTGTACAGTCGCAAACCTGCCTAGCTTCCCAAATTTGACGAGCTTGGGCACATTTGGTGGCTTGGGGTCATGCTTAGTGAGCGTGGAATACATGGCTTTAATTAAGAAAGAGGCCTTCCAGAGGGATTTTGGAATTACAAGGCCCATTGATGCACCGCACGTATAATATCCCACATCTGCAGATTACACTTTCAGACGGTAGGCTAATGCGGTGGCTGTACGTGTGATGTCCGTGTGGAAAATTGTACGGGAACCTGCTGGCTCAGCCGATGAATGCTGTGAGCACCTTGAGAGGCAGTCGCATTGAGAAGTTGTGTGAACGCAAATTGTACTGCGAAAAAACGTTACTGCTGATTTGCCGTTCTTATCCCATTGTTGATTTACCACTCTCTCCGCGGCTCTGTGAAGCGCTTTGTGGCCCTTGGGCGATGAGCGCTCTAGAAATGCAATTATTATTATTATTACTGCGTGCCGTGTCTGTGCAGAGTCTCTCGACATCATCTCCACTGCAGCCAATCACTCGAATGCCGCCATCCGCAAGATGGTAGGTGTGCAGCTGTCATTCTCAACACCCCAACATCATCCACTGCTAGGATGGAGTCTGTGGGATGACTAGGGGCTTTGCGGGTTAGTGCATTGAGCCAACAGTAACAGAAATCCAGGGTTCGAATCAGGATTTTTCAATCGTGTGTGATTACATCGGATTCTCGAGCGTAGCGAGTTTATCGTACCGAGCTGGGTCGCTGATGAATGGACAAAAAAAAACATCCGTTCAAATTTGGTTTTGAGAATTGCTCTTGACGACTGCTGGTTTGGGATCACTATGTCGAGCGTTCTTCCTCTATGCTTTACCACAATTCACCTTTTACGCAGGGCGGCGCGGTGGCGCAGTGGTTAGCGTTGACGCCTCACAGCAAGAAGGTCCCGGGTTCGAGTCTCTCGGCTCCGGTGCCTTTCTGTGTGGAGTTTGCATGCTCTCCCCGTGTCCGCGTGGGTTTTCGCCGGGCACTCCGGTTTCCTCCCACAGTCCAAAAACCATGCTGCTGCATAGGTTAATTGGCTCGCAGGCTAAATTGCCCCGCAGTGCCCGGCGATGGACTGGCGTCCCATCGTCGGTATATCCTTGCCTTGCGCCCTGTGTCTGCCGGGATAGGCTCCGGCTTCACCGTGACCCTGTATAGGACTAAGCGGTTTCAGACAATGAGATGAGATGAGACTTCATTTTTGCTGCATTCTGCCATTGAATACCCCTGCTGTAACAATAGCCATTTTCTTTCAGGAAAAAGTCCAGATACTGTTGGACATTTACGAGAAGCTTGACGGAGAGGTGGACATCGTTAACCCCAGCAATGAGCTACTTAAAGAGGGCCCCATTCTGAAGCTGTCTGCCCGCAATGGAGCTCAGCAAGACCGATACCTGTTCTTGGTAAGGGTCCCTGCATGGTGCTGCAGTGAGTAGTGCTGCCACCTCACAGCCAGAAGGGTCCGGGTTCGGTTCCTGGTTTGGGTGCCTTTCTCTGTGAAGTTTTCACGTACTCCCCTTTTCTATGTGGGTTATTGTCAGGTACTATGGTTGCTTTCCACAGTCCAAATACATGCTGCCTAGGTTCAATGTCCTGATTAAATTACCTCTGGTGCCCTGAGATGTTGAAACTTGCTTAACCCTCCCTACTGGACAACTGTTCAAAAGAGTTACATAGCTCAACGGTTTCTTCCAGCTTGAATAAAAAATTACGGACATGACCATAAACATTTATTCTGTTCTCACATCACACGTCATTACATCCAGATAATTGCTGTTAACAGCCTTCCTCTGGATGACCATCATAAATGAGCAGCTCTTGAGAGGAATTCTCATACACTGACTCGTGAAGGCCTACATACACACTTCATGTCTAGAATTAATTCAAAAAAGTCATTTATCGTCTTTCACAAATCAGTCTATATTCAATAATTTTCAACTTAAAACTTAATTCTAGGGTGATGTTTCAAAGTGACTTGTGAAACTGTATTCAACACGAATCTACTTAACAATGGATTCAAAGAAATGTGATAGCTATGACCCTAAATTTAGTAAATAATCTCAACTAGGATCTCAGCAGTGCTGCTGTCATAATGTGGGTTCCCCCAGCAACGAATATTCTGAGTACTATTAATATTCGTTGGTATTTATGGGTACCTTTTTGCCAGTACAATGATGTAAAAAGAGATGAGATTGAGGTCCTAAAACGCAAAATAAACAACTTTCACAAAGTGTTAAGTTTGCAAAAAAACCCCACACATGCTTGTGGCAAAACATGCAAACAAAATCCTTTGAAAATGTATGCATTGTACAAAAGAAGAGGCTTTACCCATTTTTCTGGCAATAATAGTGTTAAATTTTTAAAAACACCAAATAGACACTTTATCAAAAGTGTCAAGTTTGCAAAAACCACACACGTTGATGGCAAATACTGCAAACAACATGCTTTGATAATATATGCATTGTTCTTGAAACTGATTGGCCTGCATCAGAGACGGCTTTCTTTTTAGCCTTGTCTCAATGCCAGCCAGATGTTGCCAAAAGGCAATCGGTCTCAGGACAACACAACATCAATGCCTTATAACTCGGGTTGAGCAGTTTATGCCATGGGTACTTTTTGCCAGTAAGAGTTGTAAAGAAGAAGAAACTTTACCCATTTTTCTGGCAATAATAGTGTTAAGTTCTTAAAAACACCGAATAGACACTTTTCATAAAGTGTCAAGTTAGCAAAAACCACACACGTTGGTGCTAAATACTGCCGACAACATGCTTTGATAAAATAAGCATTGTTCTTGAATTAACAGAACACGTTTTTACCATTTTTGGCAATTATGCAGGTGTTAAGATCTTAAAACACCAAAATAGACACATTTCACAATGTGTCTAGTTTGCAAAAGCCACAAATACTTGTGGCAAACTATGCAAACAGGAAGCTTTGATAACATATGCATTGTCCTTCAAACTGTTCGGCCTACACCAGACATAGCTTTCCTTTGAGCCTGAGTGTCAGTGTCAGCCAGATGATGAAACTGATTGGCCCGTATCAGAGACGGCTCTCTCTCTCTTTGCAAAGTGAACATTTTGTGAAAGGTGTCATTACCAGAAATGGTCAAACCGTTTCTCTTTCTACATCTTCATGTACGTATATTCAATGCTTCCATCCTCAACCTCCCTTCGCACCTTGAAGCATGCCAGATCGTTAAAGGATGAGTGTTGCTAAAGTCGAAGGCAGTCGTGGTTGGTTCAGCTTACTTTGAGTCCACTTAGAGCAATCTGAAATGTCACTGTTTTCACTGCTTTACAGTCATCGTATTTTTAAAGTGCTTAGTGTTGGCAAAACTGCATTGCAAACCTCATATCATCTCATTATCTCATCTCATCTCATTATCTGAAACCGCTTAATCCTATATAGGGTCACGGTGAGCTGGAGCCTATCCCGGAAACACAGGGCGTAAGGCAGGAATACACCCGACGACGGGACGCCAGTCCATCGCCGGGCATTGCGGGACAATTTTAGTCTGCGAGCCAATCAACCTATCCAAGAGCATGCTTTTGGACTGTGGGAGGAAACCGGAGTACCCGGCGAAAACCCACGCGGACACGGGGAGAGCATGCAAACTCCACACAGAAAGGCACCCGAGCCGAGAGATTCGAACCCGGGACCTTCTTGCTGTGAGGCGTCAGCGCTAACCACTGGGCCACCGCGCCGCCCCATTGCAAACCGCATTCTGTTAAAATAATCTGAAGCACTTTAAAATGTTTATGGTGATTGACACCTTAAAGAGCATTATTGTCAACAGAGAGTTACACATTTGTACTGAGTCATGACTAATTAATGCTCCGTGGTCAAGTGCCTCTGGTAAAATGTAATTGCCATCCCTGCAGTAGTCTCAATATTAAGGAAGCAGTCAGCCACGGGCTATTGTCGGGGTTGGCCAATTAATAGGATTAAACAGTTCGTCTATTGCTCAATTGCATTTAAATCTTCCAAAAGGCAAATACAAAGATATCCCTTATATAGCTTTAGCAGACGGTAGGTTCAAGTGCTCTTTAGTGCGCACCTATGAAGGACGAGATGGCACACGAAGGGCTGGGTGGCCAGTACCACACCCAGCCGCCTTTGTCTCCCCGGTGGCAATGTTTACTGCACACCACAACAGGCGTCTCATTTGAATCGATCTAGGGGAGGCCTGGGAGCATTGCAGAAGATCGTCATTGGTGTTGGCCATGAGCTGGAATCGAAGCTTGGGTTGCCGGTTTCGTAGCACAGTGCGCTAACTACCACGTTACTCCCTCGCCCCTTTGAACAAAGGTCCCCCGTATAGCCTTAACAGACTGTACGGTCAAGTGCCGTTAGCCAGCACCTATGAAGGTCGACACGGCACACGAGGGTGCAGGTGACCAACACCACGCCCGGCCGCCTCTGTCTCCGTAGTGGCATTGTTGTCACATTGCACTGGGTACTCATTTGAGGCTGAGTTGAGCTAGGGGAGGTCCACGACCTGTCCAGAAAATCGTCACTGGTGTTGACCATGAGCGGGATTCGAACTCCGGTCGTCGAGTTTGTAGCCAAGCGCCCCCCTACCCCATCCCCCTATCCCCCCTACCCCATCC
>JAZEWT010000002.1:7265156-7289270 GCA_036362905.1 Mordacia mordax
CCCTCCCTCTCTCCCCTATCCCCCATCCCTCCTTCCTACTCCTTTAAACGCACGTACACATACGTGTGCTGACTTTAGACACGCACAGCAGCATGTCTTAACCTGCAATGATGTTGCTCTCTGGGCATTTTGTTAATTCAATTACGGTTTCCTCCCACATAATACGCTGCTGCCTAGATTAATTGCCCTGCTGAGTAATTTGCCCCCCCTCTCCCCACAAAAAAATACTGGCGTCATATCCTGAGTATAGCCCCACATTTCGCCCTATGTATACTTGGATAGGCACCGGCCCCCTGCGACCCTGTACAGGATTAAGCGGGTACTGATCATGAATTGAGCTGATTACACAGTCACCTTCCTTTTTAACCTCAAATAGGAAACATAAAAATGTATACGCTTTGCTGGATGAGAACCCCTTCAATTGTTAATTCTTAAGCTAGTGATGATTGTAATAAATTGCGTGTGTAATAATAATCGATTGGTTTATGTGTATATATAATACGCAATGGGTTCATGAGACCCCTCGTGCTGCTAATGGTCCCTATTTCCACCGCAGTGTTATAAATAAGATTGAATCGGGACTCTGAATTGCAACAATTAATTGACAATTGCATTGGGCAAGGGTTAATTTATACATAACTCGTTATGAAAGGGGTAAATTGCATCGTCTTTAAATGTAGGGCCCATGATGGGACTAAATTTAGTTTTGCCCAGTTTCCAAATGCACGTCTGTCTCCGTCTGCTGGTGCTGCCGCCTCTAATCCTGCTGTCTCCATCTGCCGTGCAGTTCAACAGTATGCTGCTGTACTGCGCGCCCAAGATCAGGCTGATGGGACAGAAATTCAGCGTCCGCTCCAGGATTGATGTCATGGGCATGAAGGTAGGTGGCCGTTTTAAAGCCGGATGTGCTGTCACTAGCTTAAGCCACCGGCTGGCAATAATTGTAGAAATGGGTTTGACAGTCCGGGAACAACACGCTTGCGCTGCAGATTTACATCACGCCATGTCCCCACACTTCACAGCGCTAACCCTTCCTGCCCCATTTCACTCCTCCACCTCCCTCTCTCTATCCTCTGCAGCAAAATGGGCACTGAGGTCAAGTTGAGCTAATTGAAGCGCAAATCTCATTATTTCGTTAGTGTAATGATGTAGGTTTTCACGGCTCGATGCATGATGATTGTTTAGAAAAGCTGCTCTCTCGGGACAGCCGCGTCGATCGCTCTCTCTCTCTCCATCGCGACGTTTCGCCTCACGTTTGAGGCATCCTCAGGCGCAGTGTGTGTGTGTCGTGTGCGACTCCTATTTATATGTAGGTACTATGTATGTGTTAAGGCTCTTCTACAGTGTTACTTTCTTCCAGGAACAAAGATGGAAGGCCGGAGTCCATTTGAAAGGGTTCCATTGTCTTGCTCGCACAGTGGAGTTTCTTAGTAATTTTCCATCCGAATTTAGTTTTAACGAAAACCTGGCCTTAATGTTGAACATACGAAGCTGTTGACCTTTGCGACGTCATCACCGGTTTCGAGGGTAGTCCAGTTACAGTTATGGCAGGCGGCTCCATTATTAAAGGAACCTGCCCGGCTCGCTTGGCATGGGGCTGACTCAGCAAGATCGCTGTGAGGAACTGGGGCCGAGCCGAGCGGTTTGATTTGCGAACTGAGCCGGAACTCTTCTTTGTGGTCTTGGAAATGTGGCATTAGCCTCAAGAGGAACACTGTGAGGATATGTCCATTGGACACAAATTGTCAGAGCATTAATTGGCTTACAGACTAAATTGCCCTCAGTGCCCGGTGATGGACTGGCGTCCCATCGTGGGTATATCCCTGTCTTGTGCCGTGTGTCTGCCGGGATAGGCTCTGGCTCACCGCGACCCTGTACAGGACTAAGCGGAGTCTGAGAATGAGATGAGATTAGTAAGGAAAACAGGACAACACACTTTTGGTAAATGATCGCATTAATGTATTTGTTTTACGCAGAATAATACTGATTGTGATGAAACGTATAAATCAAGGGTTTCATTTCAGCGGGGGGGGGGGCATATCTATGATGTGACTTGTATAGTATGTTTATACCGGCACATTGTATGCAGTGCACCTCTTACTATGGCTATTGCTACTAGTTGCATGCAACCTACCAGCTTTCCAGCGACCTGGAAATGAATGGGTGAGAAATAAACCCCTACTTTGCGTGAGATCGTACGTGCGTGGTGCAGTCGTACACGTTATCGGTACTTCACGTAATGCAGCTGCCAGCAGCTTGCCCCTTGGTGAGGTCACCCTCGCCAGGCCGTTGAGCATTGAAGGACGGTGTCGATGTTTGTGCCGCCCGTAGGTGACCGACATATACCGGCATGAGCCAATGCCCACGTTCCAAGTGTGCGGCACACAGAGGGCCCTGGAGCTGCGAGCAAGGTGTGTTCGGAAGCGGTTCACGCTCTCGCCCGTACCAGGCCCCAAACACACGCGCGCGCGCGCGCGCACGTGTGCGAGGGAGGTGCTTCCTGTCCCGCATTGGGCCCCTTTGGAGGACATCAAAGATCGGCGGGAGTCATCGATATCGACGGAGGCGAAAGACGCGCACGGCGCCTTTGTCAGTCCTCGCGAGGCAGAGCTTTGGGGTTATTTAAAAAAAAAACACTTCATCACACTGATCACTGGAGGTTTGGTGAAGGTGGGCAACATAGATGTTGATGCATTTGTGCAGTGGCAAAGTTTTTTTTAAATCAGAATAACAATGTCGAAGGGGCGGCGCGGTGGCCCAGTGGGTAGCTCTGTCACCTCACAGCAAGAAGGTCCCGGGTTCGAATCTTGGCTCGGGTGCTTTTCTGTGTGGAGTTTGCATGTTCTCTCCCCGTGTCCACGTGGGTTTTCGCCAGGCACTCCGGTTTCCTCCCACAGTGCAAAAAAACATGCTGCTGCATAGGTTAATTGGCTTGCAGACTAAATTGCCCGCAGTGCCCGATGATGGACTGGCGTCCTATCGTGGGTATATCCCTGCCTTGCGCTCTGTATCTGCCGGCATAGGCTCCGTGGCTCACCGTGACCCTGTACAGGACTAAGCGGTTGCTGACAATGAGACAATGTCGAAGGTATTTGATCGAAGCAAGAATGCCGTGGAGGCACGAGGAAACGGCAGCGACAGCCACGTGGTTAGCTGGCGCCAGTGTCTGTCCGATACGATGACATGCACATTGTGATGTTATTGGCCAATACATGAGCGTGCTTTTTTTTAGCTACGGGAGGGAACCAGAGAACCCAGAAGAAACCTATGTCGGATGGGGGGAAAACACACAAACTCCATACTGAAAGGCACCCTAGGCGAGAATCAAACCGCCTTGGGCAGGAGCCTTTTCCTGTGAGGTGCGGATGTTTCCGCAGCCTCACTCTGCTGCCCACTCGCCTCCGCCAGCCACGTGACAATCGTACATAGTTTCACATTTTTTTCACGAGACCGTGCACATTCCAAGTAACAACAATGTGTGTCTGTGCGCGTCAAGCGATGGATAACGATTGAGAGGGCTGCACGGTGGCCCAGTGGGTAGCGCTGTCACCTCACAGCAAGAAGGTCCCGGGTTCGAATCTCGGCTCGGGTGCCTTTCTGTGTGAAGTTTGCATGTTCTGCCCGTGTCCGCGTGGGTTTTCGCCGGGCGCTCCGGTTTCCTCCCACAGTCAAAAAAAAGCATGCTGCTGCATAGATTAATCGGTTTACAGACTAACATTGCCCGCAGTGCCCGGTGATGGACTGGCGTCCCATCGTGGGTATATCCCTGCCTTGCGCCCTGTGTCTGCCGGGATAGGCCCCGGCTCACCGTGACCCTGTACAGGACTAATCGCTTTCTGACAATAGCATGAGATATACCTTCTGTACGGATGTAGCTGAACCCATTTTGGGCAGACCACAGTGACCACATACCACTTCGAATGCAGCACTGGAATGTAAAATCATAACATTTTCTTTCTGTCTTCACAGGAGTGAGAGAGAAAAACAAGAATGGATTGAGGTACCGACAACTATTGTAACTATTTCACCATCAATTATTTTCCATCAGTTGACTTTTGTTACACTATATATGTTAATAATGATAGCATTTATAGAGCACCTTTCACCCAATGGTCACAGAGCGCTACACAGAGTTGCAGAGAGATTGGCATGTCAACAACAACGACATAAGAGCGGAAAATCAGCAACAACAACGTTGTTTTTGTTGTTGAGAGAATATTTACACAAATTATGTTGCTGATATGTGTCTTAAAAGAGCCCTTATCTCGTTGCCAAAGATGGTAATCGAGGCTGCTTCGATTTATTAATACATTTTAAATGATAAAAATCTAATTCTTCATGTCTTTTGAAAGATGCTTTTTAAAGCTACATTACACGAATGGTCTTGTAAGACCAGAACAAGGAGCTTTAACAAAAAATGTAGCCTAGGAGTGAACGAAAACTACGTTCAGGGGTCCCATTTGCCATGATTTTGAAGTTTGAGGTTTTGCAGGGGCGGCACGGTGGCCCAGTGGTTAGCGCTGTCGCCTCACAGCAAGAAGGTCCCGGGTTCGAATCTCTCGGCTCGGGTGCCTTTCTGTGTGGAGTTTGCATGCTCTCCCCGTGTCCGCGTGGGTTTTCGCCGGGCACTCCAGTTTCCTCCCACAGTCCAAAAAGCATGCTGCTGCATAGGTTAATTGGGTCGCAGGCTAAATTGCCCCGCAGTGCCCGGCGATCGACTGGCGTCCCATCGTCGGTACATCCTTGCCTTGCGCCCTGTGTCTGCCGGGATAGGCTCCGGCTCACCACGACCCTGTATAGGACTAAGCGGTTTCAGACAACGAGATGAGATGAGATGAGGTTTTGCAGAGCAGGAGATTGCACTCGGATGAACGATGCCACCAAATCATGTCCCGCACGACCAGTTTGTGACACGCGCTGTTACGCCTCTTGTGCTATTGCAGGCCATCCAGAAAGCCATTGTGACGTACAATGAAAAGCTGGAAACGTTCAATTGTTTCAGAAAGGACAGCACCCACACGGACGATATGCCGGTTTGTGATTCAGTCGGAAATTTTAAAAATGAAACTGTAATTGCGCACTGCCATGAAGTATGGTCACTGCATGAAACGTCAGTTTACACTGCCTTCCACTAGATGGCAGTCTTAATATATTATGTTTTAAGTCTTAATTTATAATTGAGAATTCAGTCTGACTAGTTGTAGAAAAGATTGTAACATGCTGTTGTGTCCTTTTAAAAAATCAACCTGTATATACCGCATTTCATCAGTTGTGAGTTATTATATTGAAACATAACCCAGCATGCATTGCATCGGTGGTGAGGATTACTTTATTGACATAACTCAGCACGCATTGCATCGGTGGTGAGGATTACAATATTGCAACATAACTCAGCATGCATTGTATCGGTGGTGAGGATTACAATATTAAAACATAACGCAGCATGCATTGTATCGGTGGTGAGGATTACTTTATTGACATAACACAGCACGCATTGTATCGGTGGTGAGGATGACTATATTTAAACATAACTCAGCATGCATTGTATCGGTGGTGAGGATTACAATATTAAAACATAACTCAGCATGCATTGTATCGGAGGTGAGGATGACTATATTTAAACATAACACAGCACGCATTGTATCGGTGGTGAGGATTACAATATTTAAACATAACTCAGCATGCATTGTATCGGTGGTGAGGATTACTTTATTGACATAACACAGCACGCATTGCATCGGTGGTGAGGATGACTATATTTAAACACAACTCAGCATGGCTCTGCACGTTACCATTGTTTTTTAAGTCCTGGTGCCGATCTTCGTGTGGGGCTCAGTACGAGCGCTCCCGCTTAGTGGCCTGCGTACGGCGCGCGCCGCTGGGAAGCTTCTGTGTGCGCTCGTCTCTGCCCGCAGGTCGGCCAGCTGGGCAAGCGGGCGCCCGTTTGGATCCGCGACGCCAACGTGACCATGTGCATGCGCTGCGGGGAACTCTTCCACCCCATCACGCGCCGACGCCACCATTGCCGCGCCTGCGGCTACGTGAGTTCCCCGCGTCTTTAGCCGTGTGCCGCGTGCCGCGTCCGCACCGCCGCCGGCGAGTGTGCTGCCTCGCGGGCCCGCGAGACTCTATTGCCTCGGCAATCCTGTCAGGCCGCCCGAATCCAACTGAGTTTGTTAACCTGATCACCGATATCCGACACCCTTCCGTTTGTTAAACTTCAGTGCTGTGTGAAAATGCCCAACAAAATGAAAAGTGGAAATTTACAAAGATTACCAATCGTTAACTTAAAATACAGTAAACGTTGAATATCAACATTCTCCATATATAAGCACGATTCTCATATCTCTCTCATCTCATTGTCAGAAACCGCTTAGTCCTGTACAGGGTCGCGGTGAGCCGGAGTCTATCCCAGTAAACACAGCGCAAGGCAGGGATATACCCACGATGGTACGCCAGTCCACCGGGCACTGCGGGCAATTTAGTCTGCAAGCCAATTAACCTCTGCAGCAGCGTGTTTTTTGGACTGTGGAAGGAAACCGGAGTGCCCGGTGAAAACTCACACGGACACGGGGAGAACATGCAAACTCCACACAGAAAGCCACCCGAGCCGAGATTCGAACCCGGGACCTTCTTGCTGTGAGGCGACAGCGCTACCCAGTGGGCCACTATGCTGCCCACCTCAACGATGTGCCAATAAAAAAATCATTGTTTGAACAAAATAACGTTATTGTTGTTGATTTGCCATTCCTATATTGTTGTTGTTGCTGACATGCTGTTCGTTCCACAACGCTGTGCAGCGCTTTGTAACCCTCGGGTGAAAAGCGCTCTATAAGTGCAATTATTCTTATTAATATTTAACACTCACTACCACAATATCCACCGAGCACAGAGTACATAGTAGAGTTCAGTTCTGCTTGACCACGGTAAAGCGGCATCAGTCTGCCACGTGCCCTGCTAAAATTTAATTATCATTATGTGAACTGATGTAGGTGTTGATTTAGGCTCGCTCAATAAGGCTGTCTCGTAAGAGCAGCTCATAGCATGCCTTGTTGCGCCGAGCCAGGCAGTCGCTTGATCGATCACAGATTGCAGCAGTGTCCTTCATGACATTGCAGTGTTCTCATGCAGTGCTTTGACTGCATTCCCTTCGCCAGTACTGACCTGGTACTGTTCTGTCATGTCCGGTTTTGACAGGTTTTCTTTCATGGGCCATTTGAACTCACGAGCTGTTTACAGTTATATTGGGGTTAATCCTTGTTTGATGTAAAACCACTCGCCACCTTTGCTGGTGATGCACTCCACGGTGCTCATGACAATAAATACTTCCATTTCTGATGGTGGCAATGATGATGACGAGCCCTCGTCACCCACGCTGGCTGTTCCTGCTGCAGGTGGTGTGCTGGAAATGCTCCGACTTCAAGATCGAGTTGGAGTACGAGCCCGGCAAGTTCAACCGCGTGTGCAGCGAGTGCAACCACATCCTGTCCGCACTGGGCAACCGTTGCGAGGTGGACACCCCGCGGGAGAAGAGCAAGAACGTGTTGGAGGTGAGGCAGCAGTCCCCTGAGCAGGCTTCGCCAACCTCCACACCGCTGTGTCGCCTTTCCAGTGAGGATCGGTCAAGGGGGTTACACCACAACAACAACAACAACCGCCATTCGCCACTAAGTGGCAATGACGTCACCACGGCGCCTGTGCCAGGCCATATGCACCTTGAGGCCACGTGAAGTGTCGAAGGCTCGCCGACAGGAGGTCACGGGACAGACCCAGGTGTTGTGGGCTGCCTGACTGAGATGACTGGCAGATGCACCACCTACGCTCCCTACTGCACCAACTTGCTGTGTTTTATCCACCTGACGCTTCGCTCGTTGTTGTGAGCGTCGCTCCTCCACCCTTTGTTGTTGTTGGAGCCAGAACCACAGACATCCTAGGTTTGAATCTGGAAAAATCGATGGTCTAAGCAAGGCCCTCATTCATTATCGGTACCTGCTTAAGTCTGCACAAGGTCATGGTCAAATGGAGCCTGTTCCTCCTAGCGGTTGCTCAACGGGCAGTGTGCAATGATGATGATTATTCCAAAGCCTGCATACCTTCTGATACGCATTGTATTATGGTTCCTCGGGTCGATTCAGTAAACGTAGAATTAAGTTTCGTCTGTGCGGCAGCTACGCCCTGAATAGCGCCGGTAAACACACACAACGCTCTGTTTTTCAGCGTCAAGGAGCCGAGATGTCGGACAACAGCATCATGCACAGCTTCCTGAACTACACAGAGAACAGCGGGCGTGGGTGGAAGAAAGCCTGGTTCGTCATCCCCACGAGTGAACCGCTCGTCCTCTACCTGTACAGAGCCCCGCAGGTGAGCGCAGTATTTGTTGTTGTTTACGTAACTGTTTGTCTGAGTGTGGCACAGTGTTTAGAACGCACCACTGTTAGCCCTGATAGCTGGGACTAACATCAGTGTGGTTTGACATTTAATCTGCTTAGGGGTTCCCTGGCTTTATCAACCAGCGATTGAGCAGCAATATGGGGAAGTATGGTCAAACACACCCCAATAACACCACGGTGTATCCTTCATCCAATTGTGGATTGTGAGCACACTTAGAATCTGTTGCTGTAGGCATTCATGGCTCTATGGGAATGTTTCTTAAGATCTGCTCTTTTCAGGACAGCAGTGTTGAGCGTGCCTGCTCTCACCTTTGCGATGTTGTTCCTGTCACGTCAGAGGCATCATTAGGCTGAAGCCTGAGGACGCCTCCACTGTAGGGGGGGGGGAGAAACATCGCAAAGGATAGATGGGGGGGGGGGACGCTCGACGTGGCTATAAATGATTATTATTTCACGTTACATTAACGACACTCTGCAGCGAGCTCACGGAACCAGCTTACAGCCGGCACTAACATCCGTTGCCATCGCCACCACAGGACGTGAAGGCGCAGGCCACGTTCCCGCTGCCGGGCTACGAGGTGTGCCCCGTGGAACCGGCCGACAGCATCGAGGCGCAGCACGCGTTCAAGATGGTGCAGTCGCGCCGCACGCTCTACTTTGCCGCCGAGAGCCAGAAGGTGATGCGCCACTGGCTGCAGGTGCTCATTCCGGCCGCGCTCGGCAAGGAGACGCTGATCAGACCGCCGCGCTGCCTGTCCCCGCTCGGCGACGACGACACCAACAACGTCTACTCGCAGGACACGGTAGACACCGACGGCGTCTCGCTGGAGCCTCCCTCGCCGGAGCCTCTCTCGCCGGCGCCCTTTTCACCGGGACCTTTTTCACCGGGACCTTTTTCACCGAGACCTTTTTCACCGGGACCTTTTTCACCGGAGCCCTATTCTCCGTCGCCGTTAACTCCGGAGGCTCTTTCACCTGCCGGGGACTCCCCTGACCTGCAGCACCCACCTGTCGTTGTGTCCGTAGATTCTGTTGACACGGTGGACTCCAGCATGCCCTATGACGCGCTTGCAGCCGATGACCCGGACGATTACGACTCGCCCGATAACGTGTTGTGTGTTTAGGCTTTGCCCGAAATGTTTCACTTTCCGGATGTTTTGGTTTGAGATGGCAGCGGCAACTTTGTGTGGGATAGTCACCCCCACTTCCAACACATGTGTGATTACTACTGCATTGGATTTTGTGGCTGTGCTGTATCACTCTCAATGTATTAATGGGTTGTGCCACGTGATGTTGTTCGACATTTCATGCTGGGACCTTCTTCAGGAAAGCAATCTGCCAGCGTGTATAGCGAAATGTCAAGCCATGTCTTCAAACAATTCGCGGTACAACCAGAAAACACTTCTGAGAGTTACGTGCTTTGTTTTTCTCTGCTCCATGAATGTGTTATTAATTCCAAGATCGCTAATAAAGATGACGGGGGGGGCATCACAGATTATGGTGACAAAAGTGAATGGTGGCAGACGGATTTTGTGCTGTTTTGGAGCAAGATGGTACTGTATAACGTATGTGCGTATGCAAGTGGGTGTCAATGTACGGCACATCGGGGCAAGTGCTATTAGCAAGCACCTAGTAAGGCTGGCACAGTGGAGAGCCTTGCTTTGTCTTGCTGTGAACGCAGGTATGTGCACACGTATACCTTTGGCACACAAACATGACTGCTTTAGGCACTAGGCTTGACACTGCACTTAGTGCAACACAATTGCGCTTAATTATCGATATGACCTCAAGTGATCCGGCATTCTTTTCCTCGTCTGCAGAATGTAATATCCATGGCCAGTGGCTTAACAGGCTTCTGGTTAATGTAACCTCCAGCGTATTGAGCAATTCAACATCCGTGTAAATATCAGAAATCCTGTTCAGTTGCATGTGGCTTAAAAAGTACCAAGGCTGGTTCTAAGGATCTTTATTCTGTTTTAAGTCTCAATACTGATAATGTTAACGTTGTAGCAGCACAATTATTTAAGAGTTTTTACCGAGAGACATAACGATTTTTTTGTCATTGCCTTTATTTTAAATATTGTAAACCATTTTATATCGCTGTACTGGTTTATCGTTATCTGGAGTGCGGCTTGGATAAGGGTGTCAATTTAAGTATTGGGCACAAGTGCCTTGTGATCTCTGTAGCAAAGGTCATGTACATATAGTGCCTCTAAACACATTGCTTAAAACCCACCTGTAATAATGCGTGGACACAATTCTGCACTGCATGTAATTTATGTGCTTTGAGAGCAATAATAAAATAATGTTATTCTCGTGCATGCGGGACATGACATCACTTCTTTATGGGAGATTCAGCGAGCAGTGTTTGTGACTGCATCGATGGGTGATGCGTGAACTAAATCGGAAGAAAAAAACTTCAAGTGCATCGTAATGAAAAAGGTATGTTGGGAAGCCGGTGGCGCAGTGATTTGCATGCTGGATTATGAATCCAATGACCTGTATGCGATTCCCCCAGCTATGGCTAATGTCTGTGGATCCAGATGAACCTGGGTAATGACCGTTAAATCTGTGTGTGGCTAGAGCGGTCGTATCGTGGTTAGTGTGCTCTGCTACGAACCCGGCGACCCAATTCCTGCTCACGGCAACACCAGTCACGATTGTCTGATCCGGTACTGTGCCTCCCCTAGGTCGACTCAGCCTGAAATGAGTACCTGGGGCGGTGTATAAACATTGCCACCAGGAATTCAGAGGTGGTCAGGTGTGGTGCTTATCACCCACCTCATGTGCCACGTCAGCCTTCATAGGCACTCACTAACAGCACTTAACCCTAGAGTCTATTAAAGCTACACAGGGATTATTGTCTTTGTGGACAGTTCACAGTAACTCGGTTTTGTGACTGGCAATGTAAAGGATGGTAATGCGACTCCCCATCTATGACCAGATGAGTGGAGGCCATTATTTATCAGTGGATTTACAAAGGGCACTACACTGTTATACACGGAAATGTTAGTGACAATGATGCAAATAATATCAGCCTGTATTACATTTCTGAGATATAATGGACCTACGAAATCAGTGATTTGGCAAAAATGCAAACAGTATCTCACAAAACGATCAAAAAACCATGGTATGAAACAAAAAAACTGAAAACGAAAATGTTTAAAAAATAAATGTAAAACTTTATTTTGGCTCAAAGCAGTCAGACGGGTCTAGTGTATGTACACGGGAGAGCAGTGCAGCTTCCAGCTGTGCCACCTCTTGTCAGTTGGACTGCGTGTTCGCAGAGGGGGGACGGACCAATAAACCATGCTGCCCGAACACGCACATTTGCACAGACACATTTAAAATCACACGCACCACACGCCATGTATAAAATAAAACAATTGTACTCGATCTGAAAATATTGTGGAGAGAAAAAAACACAACCCTAAACAATACCTTTTATTGAAAATAATCTCTCTGGACATAATGGCACTTGAACAGCTTATTGATTTCAGTCTCGAATTGAATTTTCTTATTTGTAACTTTTAATTTTCACACTTGTACGGTTTTCCATTTTTAGTTGTGGGGTCTATATGACGTCTACAATTAACTTGCTTTCATTGCAAACCACGGGTGCTAAACCCAAGTTTAGTCATTGCAGCTCTGACAGCGTGACTTATACTCCACCCACGTATTTAGCAAAATTAAAATTCAGCACAAACCTCAGCAAAATGGCGACGGTCATTTCTAATACAGGTCCACAAGAACGTCACTGCCAAAAACTACAAACCCCAACTTAGAATGCTTCTCGATTGGGGAAAAAAGCCACAGCAACACTTTCTTCTCCTGACACTTTCACATATGGCATTATCTCATGGCAATAAATATAAAACTGAAGATCCTATAGTACAAACAACCCGACCAAGAGAAAGTCTCTACATCCCCAGGGCCAACTGACCATTATGGACTTTGGCACTTTTGAGAAAACGTAACGACTTGCCCGAGGAGACAAGCGCTTGGCACTAAGCAACCCTCACTGAATACACCCCACAATCCGTTATTACAATTCACCACCAACTTTTCCTTCAACACCGGCTACTTCCATCGACCGTCTCCTGGGATTGCCTTTAAGGCAAAGGTAGCTCCCCCCCCGCCCGCGCTAAGGCAATGCCGTTGTGTTGCTGAGAACACGTGCACTACTGCCACAACCAGAATAACAGCACGCCGCCACAGTCGCCAGCAGATTGCGAACCCTGTTAATGAGTGTGCTCATCCGCGCGTACGGGGAAACGCTTCGTGCCTTGACACAAGAGCCCCGCTGCCCGGCCTCTGCACAGCTGCACGGACACAATTGTATTCGGTAACAGATACAGACCGAACCTGTGTTCTTGGCATTATTTGCTTTTCTCCCATACATCTCTGCTGCAGGAACACGATTAACTGCAGTGTACAACGGAATAGGTGCGTAAATAACAACGCTGTTCGCCACGATGGTTTACGGTGATGGAAACCACCAAAGGCGATATCTGCTGCAGTTCAGCATAGGGTGATGCCCATCTCTCAGTGCTGTGACCATGCTGTGTATTGATGTAGGTCTGTATGGCTCCATGTATGAGAACTGCACCGATGTACGACGTGTCGCCTCTCACCTTGGTCTAATAATGCCTCGAACGTGCGAGGCGAAACGTCGCGAACGAGAGCGGAGGAATACTCGACACGGCTGTATGGAAATAACGGCTTGAGAGCAATTCTCATTGCTCTGCTGTGACCATATTCTCACAGCAGGTGTAAAAATGTACTTCAAGCAGGAACAGTTTTGTGCATGAATAATAACGGTACAGTCATTGACAAGTACAGAGAATGAAAGTGCCTTCAATGCGTGTGTCAAATGCAGCGCCAATGCAAGGCAGCAGGGCCCGTGCGTTTTAAAAACCTTCCATAGCCCAGGTGTCCCCGTGCGGAAAAAAAACACGAGTGCTCCTTTCATAATATACAGCAAAAGCCATCGAGGACTGCATCCCTTAACGGGCTGAGCAGGGTAGAGGAGCGACGTTCACTTGAATCGATTTGTGCGGTCTTCATTGATGATCATCGTCTTATTGACCGCCAAAGTAGGCAGGTAACAATTTGATTTTAAGAAACGTAAAAATTTGGTGGAAGGAGTGATCATTATAAGAACGTCACGCATTAAGCGGTCACTGGGGATCACACACGTTGTAAAAGAGTGAGTTATTTTTTTACTTTGAATCATTCTAAAAAATGTATGCATACGAGTCAACGAGTGCATCTTGGGTACACGCATACATTTGAATCATCCACTTAGGATTATGCGAGGAGTTGGTGCGAGTGCCTCGTTATTATGCTTCGGTCGGTTACGGGTTTGTGGGACACCCTTCAGAGCGTGGATTAGAAAAACTGGGATGGACACGTTAATAATAAAGTGTTAAATCAGTAGTGGTAACATGTCATGGGCCTTGGTCTAAAATATTAAGCGGAACTTATGTTTCCAACGTACCCCCTTATTGTAGCCGGGCTGCACCTGACCCAGGAATCCTGGTACGGATACACCGCACGTGCACTCAGTAGCTATGCCATCGCTGTTCGCGACAGCAAGCTTCTGGAAATGGTGGCCGACTTGCTGACTCTCTGGTCCATCTTCTTGGATGGAGAAGACAAAACATGTTTGCAACAGACATCCGTTAGAATAAAGATGTGTCCGTCATAGCCATTGGATATACAATGATTCACTCTGAGAGCGATTCAATTCTCATGATTCAGGGTAACAATTTGAGCTCTTAATAAAGAATCAAGCAATCTCTTCATATTTCTATCTCGCTGTTCGTACTCTGATGGATATATTCCCTTATCTCACAGTACTGTTTGTCACCCCGTGAGACTAATTGTACCATTAGCATATGTTGTTATAGGTTTACACAGCTCTATGTATGAGAATTTCTCACAAGAGCTGCTCTTTCAAGATAGCCATATCACTCGACATGGCTTTCAAGAAAAAACAACTCTTGAGAATAAATTGTAAATCGTCCATTCTTACATCTTAAATCAAGTAACTGACGTAGCCTTACACGCCTGATGAGAAGATGATGGGACACCCACATTATGGTTACGTATAGGGTATTTCCAAAGATACACTCACTCCAGTTGACAGTACATGACATTTAAACAGGAGTGATTTTTTTGGGAATAGCCTGTTTAAGAGTTTACACTTGAACACAACAAACCACAACAAGTGGGGGTGAGTTATTTATCCTTCAGTAATTTTCACATCCGAGGTCTCTCATCACATTATCTGAAACCGCTTAATCCTATATAGGGTCACGGTGAGCTGGAGCCTATCCCGGAAACACAGGGCGTAAGGCAAGAATACACCCGACGACGGGACGCCAGTCCATCGCCGGGCATTGCGGGACAATTTTAGTCTGCGAGCCAATCAACCTATCCAGGAGCATGCTTTAGGACTATGGGAGGAAACCGGAGTACCCGGCGAAAACCCACGCGACACGGGGAGAGCATGCAAACTCCACACAGAAAGGCACCCGAGCCGAGAGATTCGAACCCGGGACCTTCTTGCTGTGAGGCGACAGCGCTAACCACTGGGCCACCGCGCCGCCCCACATCCGAGGTCTATTTGTCCAAATAATCCACAATGTGCCCAGAGGCTACAAGCTGAGCAGGTTTTAATTTTGCAAACGTGTGCATGGGCCAAAATAATGCTTGACAGGCATTATGGATTGTGAGGTTACTTGGTGTGCAGCAGAGAGCAGTGCAGCAGACACCTACATGTGCAAGACCTATGTCCCCAGCAGATTCTCATCCAGCAGTGGATTGACAACAGGTTGCACATGCATACACATCGGAGGCATCTCCCAGCATTAACGATCCGTGCTGCGCTTCACAACTCCCGGTGTTGATATATTTGAGTAGTGACAACTCCCTGCAGACCAGCTCTGATAGCGTCATTGCATAAAATAAATAACAATGATAAAAAAAAACAACTCCTACGACTAAAATAAATATTAATGATTAAAAAAAAACTTATATGACTACCAGAAACACAACGTTTTTTTCTTACGGTACTCTCTATCACATTTCACAACCCCGTTTATGTACAACTCACGATATAATGAGGAGGTGTGATTTAAAGTATTATAAGCATAATGGAAAGGAATGCTCCATAGTGTGGTGTGCTGCCCGTGTGGAGAGCACCCTTGTGAGCATAGAGTCGCAGAATCGACACGAGTGGTGACAGCCTGGGCATCCGCACTCGGCTGCCAATCTTATCGACTCGGGTGCAGTGACAGCGACAAAGTGGCGAATGCACGTGGCGCGCCGATACGACGCGCATCCGATTCTCCCAGCACTGGTTCGCGATCCGGTTAAAGCTTCTGGCGTTTAAACAAAGCGCGAGAGCACGCGACGGTGGCCGCGTGCCGAGTGCCCTCCGTGACTGGAATGCACAACAAACGCGCGCGCACGCGCGCGTACGCGCGCACCGTCCGCACGATCCGCAGACGGCCTGCGCCGCTGGGCGGTGGTGATCGCTCGTTCCTTGCAGTGTCCGGCGTTGAGCAAAACCCCCCTCCGAGTCCACCGGCACTGATTCAGAGACGACGGCACACACGCAACGCAACGCAACAACAACGCACACGAAGGGCCATGAAGGCGACGGCGAGAGGAGGCAATTGGTGAGAAGGGAATTCCCACCGGAAATCTGACACTGTCGTCAGCGTCGTCGTCATCATCAGTGTGGCTCCACACAGTCTTTGTCGAGAGGATGAGGAGCCAAAATATATACCTTGCCATCTTTTAATTTTGCCCAGAGTGAACATAAAAAAAAACTTCTCGTGTTATTGTTTTTTTTTTACTCTTGTAAACTAGTAGGAGTCCTACTATTTTGGCCAGGAATGGTAGTTCAACAGCAGAGAACATTGAGATGTGGCCGCAGAGCATTTGTTTGGTGAGAGTGGTCGTAGTTTGTTATGCTTGCAAGACTGTACCAATGCGGAGAGGATTTTTCAAATGCAACGTCACTATCTCATCATTAACACTGAGCAGCCGTGGGGATGGCGTGTGTGGACACGAAGGAGTGGCGGTTCAAGGAAAATAAAATCGCCAACTTTAGTGTGAAAATCCATTGGTTGTGCTAGAAAACCTCTCACGGTGGCAGCCAGGTGTGCCGTTCGGTGCCCGCGAATTCTGTCGAATCCGACTGCTGAATCAGGACTTTTCTTCCTCTTCTAAGCATGGCTGGACTTGGTGTTGTGTCAGGCAAGGATCGACCATTTATCAACAATGATCGCTTTCCCGTTCACGGCCATATTGGGGGTGTGATGACGTAGAAAATAATGCCTGAATCGATTCGTCTCAATTTTTCTTCCGTAAAACCATTTTAGATCCGTGTCGCTTTTTACCCAAATGAAGATTTGATGAAGTTGAATCTTTCTTGATTTAAATTCAACGTCCTGTGGCGGAGGGGCTACGTTGCGCAGCAGCATTGCAGTAATACACATTTGTGCACTCTAATTCTATGCACAAACCACCCCAGCATTTACTAACCTGCTCTGATCCACATAGCGGACTATCAGCATCAAATAAGCCGCCCGGACTTGGCATATCATTCAGCTAATGCCCTGACTGTGGTCTGCGCATGAAGTGGTGCATGGGGTCACATCATATGGTACCCGACGGCATCAAACACAAACCCCAGAGCATCGCCGGGGGTGGCAACGGTACGAGCGGTGGTAATGAAGATGGACATTGCCGAGCTTTGCCGCGGCTCGCCGGCGGGCGCCTGACTCTATCCGTGAGCCAGCGCACTTCACTGCTTCTTGCTGGGACCCAACTTTTTGAGCAGGTACTTGCCCTTGGAAAAGAAGCCCTTCTTTTTGCGGGGCGAGCCCTCCAGGCTGCTGGTGGGGCTGGAGGAGGAGCCGTGCGTCTTGGGCGACCCACCGCCGGACGTGGCCGGCGACGACAGCAGGGCGACCGCTTTATCGGCGGCGCTCGCCTCCTCGTCGCTGCGGCCTCCCGCTCCCTCGGTTGGTGGTCCGTCGGCCTTCGGAGGTTGCGTCGGCGGCAGGGGCCGAGCGGCCCCTGCGGCACACGCCGCCTTGCCGTCGAGCGGCGCGAGCCCGCGGACCGCCGCTGGGGTTTCGTCGCGTGCGGTGTCTTCCACTCGTCTCTCGGCCTAAGGGTGGGGAGGACGAGTGGGCGTCAGCGCAGCGAGCGTGCGGCTGCCTTCACACGCGTGCTCGCACTGTGCATCTGTCCGATAGAATTGTTTTTTTCCCATCAGATTTTAGGGCTAATGTAAAAAACAAAAAATACATTTAGTCTTCTATACATTACCGGTACCCACTTAAGGTGAAGCTGGCGCCTATCCCAAGAGACGCAGGCAACGAGATAGGGCTATGCCCTGGACACCAGTCCACAACAAGTTGAATTTTCTGTTTTAAATACATATCTTTTTTTGTCCAGAATTTAAACTTGACTGTTGTAATGGTGTCACGTTATGAGATGAATAATCCAAGACTTGCCTGGGGCTCACTGCTAGCCTCCCTCTCATCAGGAATTGACAGTGCAACCTCCAAGTCTCCCGGCACCTCCTCTAGGAAGTTGGAGGGTACAAGCCCCGTCTGGTTGTTCAGTTCTCCCTGTGTAACAGGAAATAGACACACACACATGCACACACAGAGTCAGTAATGCCGTCATTAGCTACGGTGAATTACAAGTCAGGGCTCATTCATGACTTCACGATAAATACTCGTGACTCATAATGACCGTCTTGGTGAATTATCTGTGCAAAGTAGTAGATTGTAAACAGTATCCGCCATTGGCTACTGAGCAGCCGAGACTTCACCATGGCACTTGTGCCAAGCTAGGTTGACTTTGAGGCCACATGAAGTGGTGAAGACCCACTGGCGGGACATATACAAATGGTATGGGTTAACAACTGGCTGACTGCTAAGCTGGAACCTTTGTGATAATCTATGTGTGACAAAGTAGGCGTGACGATGATGTATGGATGTCGATGTTCGTGGCGGCTCACAAAGTAGAATCCATCTTCGTCCATGTCACCGTAGATGGCGATGATGTCCCCAGCGGTGAAGCTTAGCTCGGCCTTGCCACGCAGAGTGGGAGACAGGAAAGCACACGGAAGATATCGTGCAGTTGGCACGGCCACTCAATCCCTGTAGACAGTGCTTACACACCATTACATTGCTATAATGAACCGCATCAACATTGCCGTCACATAATATACGACCGCAATGATTGCAATTGGCAAAAAATATATGTGGCAGGTAGGACAAATTATTTCCCAATAATTAATTGAGTCATTAGTTTGGGAGGCACAGTAGCTCAGTGGGTAGCACCATCACATCATAGCAAGAGGGAGAGAGGTTAGAATTGCTCTCAAGAGCCGCTCTATTGAAAAAGCCATGTCCAGCGCTTCTCCTCTCTCCTTCACGACGTAGTACCTCCAACGTTGGAGGTTCTACGCCGACACGGTGTCGACGTCGACCCCCAGTGGGGTTTTCATGGCTGTGGTCGCCGAGGTGACCTCTCCTGCACGGTTTGCTAGGCCACGTGCAGGCCTCGCGATACTCAATCGCAGGGCACTGGGGGATGATTTAACCGACTGTCAATTAACCTGGGCGTGTTTTCGTGACGGTGGGAGGAAACTGGAGCACCCAGCGAAAGCGACGCGGACACAGGGAGAACTCGCAAACTCCACACGGAAAGGCACCCAAGCCGGGAACCGAACCCGGGACCTTCTTGCTGTGAGGCGACAGCGCTACTCATTGCGCTACCGTGCCGCCCTTGGAGGTATTTTCAGGCTAGTAAATGGCCGACCTTTAGTCTGCTGGTGCCTCCAGCGTGAGAGGGAAAACGTCACTAAGGTATACGGCTATCCCAAAAGAGCAGCTCTTGAGAGCAAACATGACCTTACCTCGATATCGACGTTGGGCGAGCTCTCCCGGGGGTCGTAGTCGAACAGGGCGACCATGCGGCGTGGGGCGACTCCGGCCATCCAGCAGCCTCGCCCGTCCAGCCCTACGGGCAGCAGAGCACAACGCTCGGAGCCATCGTCGCCGCCACCACTCGACCACCGCAGCGACAAGCGACGAACAGCGTTTGGAGGGGGACAACAAATGAACGCATCGATTCGCCAAAAAAAGGTACAAACCTTCTCGATCTTTCTCCTCCCAAGCGGAGTCTAACGCAACTGAAAGAGAAAACGGGAGAATAGAAATGATAAATGGTGACTATGCGGGCCCGTGGGAAGTGGACTAGGAAACGGAGTGTGGCCATGTTTCAGTCAGGCTTGTTCCTTATCACAGAACCTGACCGAATCAACGTTCTTTGATTTGAGGACTTACTCAAAGCATCAAATGCATGACAATGCTCTCATCAAACTGGACACAAGACAAGAAAGTTCGTGCACTGTGTAAATTCGATGACACAGACAGCAGTTGTAAGAGTATCAATGGTTTCCCACTTCTAGATCAATGGGGCCCCTTGGCTCGTCGCGAAACAGGATGACGGTCAGTGGTCGTCACTCGCGAATGAGCGGCATCCAACGCAGAGAGAGCGCCTCGGAGAGTGTTAACCACGGAGATGGGGCGATGAAATTCGTTTGTGCAAACTCACGAGATGGATTGTTGCTTCTCGTGAATATAAGAGACTGCAACAGCCTAGGGAGAGTTTTGTCTCGCAGTGGACAGATCACAGCCAATGATAAAATGAAAACGACGGTATTGGCGAAAAGGCAGAGGTTTTTTAGATCGTGCAGATGTGGGAATTTAGCGCTGAAACAGTGCGAGCCTTTCAGAAGAGTACTCTGTAAGTGGGACGTAGAGCTGAAAAAAGACATGCCTTGTAGTGCAAATTAATTGAGCACTTATGAACGTTTAGAGTCAGCATCCTCGATGTGGAGCCCACCAGACGCCCAACCAATCACCATGGTCCATATTTAACCAGAACCAACGAGAGTCAATGTGGCTCTAGGCCACCGGACGGATGACCAATAAAGGTCCATGGTGCTGCCATACGTATACATACGTACACTCGCTCCGAAATACATATAAATCGTAATGACGTAGGTTTTCACGGCTCGATGCGTGACGATTGCTTCGAAAAGCTGCTCTCTCGGGACAGCCGCGTCGTTCGCTTCCTCTCTCCCCACCTCGCGACGTTTCGCCTCACACGTTCAAGGCATCCTCAAGCGCCCGAGAAAGGGGCAGCGATCGACGCGGCTGTTCTGAGAGAGCAGTTCTTTGAAGCAAATCGTCATGCGTATAAATCGCAGTTTACCCGTCGCGCCCTCCCTCCACGTACCTATCTGATCGAGGGACGCATCGGGCGGCAGGAAGCCGCGTCTGAGGACCTCCTGCAGCACGGCCTGCTCCTCGACCTGCAGCTCAGACACCATGTTGCAGGGCACGAAGCCGCGCTGACCCCCAGCCTCACCAAGGTAGAAGCCGTCGCCGTCCTTGTCCCCGTACACCTACGGGGTGGAGGAGCGGGAGGACTTGAGAGAACGATTGTACGGGAGCCAGTGAGCAGAGTCATTCGTCAATACGAGCCAAAGACAACTGGCTTTGGGGTGTACCGATGTTTGGCCCAGTGGGTAGCGCTGTCGCATCACAGCAAGGAGGCCCCGGGTTCGAATCTCGGCTCGGGTGCCTTTCTGTGTGGAGTTTGCATGTTCTCTCCCCGTGTCCGCGTGCGTTTTCGCCGGGCACTCCGGTTTCCTCCCACAGTCCAAAAAACATGGTGCTGCATAGGTTATTTGGCTTGCAGACTAAATTGCCCGCAGTGCCCTGTGATGGACTGTCGTCCCATCGTGGGTATATCCCTGCCTTGCGCCCTGTGCTGCCGGGATAGGCTCTGGTTCACCGCGACCCTGTATAGGACTATGCGGTTTATGACAATGAGATGAGATGTACCGATGTTGGTTTCCATGGCTCAAAGCGTGCGGGTCTCTCTAAAAAGCGTTTTTCCTCTCCTTCGCTACGTTTTTGCCTCCAACGTAGGAGGTATCACCGCTCTAATGATGTCCCCAACCTAGGAGGTATCACCGCTCTAATGATGTCTCCAACCTAGGAGGTATCACCGCTCTAATGATGTCTCCAACGTAGGAGGTATCACCGCTCTAATGATGTCTCCAACCTAGGAGGTATCACCGCTCTAATGATGTCCCCAACCTGGGAGGTATCACCGCTCTAATGATGTCTCCAACGTAGGCAGTATTACCCAAAAACAGCTCTTTGTGTCACTAATTCAGAATGCTGATGTAGGTGTTGTGCAACAACTATAACAGGACATTCACGTGTAGGCTGAGCCAGATGATTGGGTTAGGAGTCACGGTGTGTATCGCTGTCGTCCCTTCCTCGTGTTTGTGAACTGAACAGTCGTTACGTGCTGCATGGTCTAATGGCGAATAGCTAGAGGACACCGTCACGCTCATGATGCCTCTAAACACGGGAGGAAAAACATCGCCAAGGTGAGAAAATGAATGCTCGACACAGCTATCCTAAAAAAAAAACCCCAGCTCTTGAGAGCAATTCTCATGCATTGTGCCATTCAAACCTACACTTAGAGGGACACCACCAAAGAACGTTCTCACCTTGATGACCTGGCCCTCTCGGAAGGGCAGCTCTTCGTCAGCAGCATCTGGGTTGGGCGACATGGACATGGGATCGTAGTCGAAGAGCGCGACGAAGATCCTCACGGGCACGGCGCTCTCCTGGGGGGCCCTCTCCGTGGTGCCAGCGTTCGTCCAGGCGCCGCCTGCGCACAGCGATTACCATCGTCACAGAGCGGGCGTCCGTTTGCCAGCTGGTGAAACCATTACTGCAATCCGTTGTGAATTAAACCCCCCCCCGTAATGATTCGAGCGTTCACGGCTGAGAATTGCTCTTTGGAGCTGTTCTGTCGTGATAGCCGTGTTGCAAAGGACAGCGGAGGAATGCTTGACAAGGCTATCCAGACAGAGGAGCTTTTAAGAGCAATTCTCTGCTCAAAACCCAGTTAATTTTTTTCTACAAATTTTGGTTTGATCCTTCTAAGTCTATGGAGGAAGCCACGCATGTTTTTGTCAGACACCCATGATGGCACAGATGTAGCCATTGCAGGCATTACGCCGGTTAATCAATCATTCCCCTCAGCAACGTGATGAACTGTCATGATTCAGGATCGCTGTTGAATGCTGTTTTGTTTTTACTCTCAGATGGTATTTATTGTCTCATTCGGACCGTTTTATTGCCTTTGGATCTAATCTGGATCCAAATCTTTACACAAGAATCGCAAACACCTTGACGCATGCAAGATCAATTTGGTGCTTGTCTCATAAGTCTTAATGACTGGGTTTTAATAATCTCATCTCATTGTCAGAAACTGCTAAGTCCTGTACAGGGTCGCGGTGAGCTGGAGCCTATCCCGGCAGATACAGGGAATAAGGCAGGGATATTCCCACGATGGGACACCAGTCCATCCCGGGCACTGTGGGCAATTAAGTCTGCAAGCCAATTAACCTATGCAGCAGCATGTTTTTTGGACTGTGGGAGGAAACCGGAGTGCCCGGTGAAAACCCACGAGGACATGGGGAGAACATGCAAACTCCACACAGAAAGGCACCTGTGCCGAGATTCGAACCCGGTACCTTCTTGCTGTGAGGCGACAGTGCTACCCACTGGGCCATCGTGCCGCCGGGTTGTAACAATAATATATGCATTTCCAAAATAGGAAACATTACATCCCTGAGAGCAGCCACAAGCAACCTGTGGCCTTTCAGGGGTTAGGGGACATAGGCATAGATACCGTGCAGGAGAAATTTGGACTGCGCGCGGGGAACATCAGCATCAACATTTTGGCGACAAAAATACATCCATTGTACGACGTAAAACAAAACTCGTTACTAAAACCGCACTTTATAGACTGTCCTACCTAGGGCAGTTCTATTCCTGCCTCTGGCACATTTTTGTATGGGGTGTGTGTGTTGTCCCCCTGTTCTGCACGTGTTTTCTCCAGGTTCCGGAGTTTCTTGCTACATCTAAAAAATTACTCATTGATGAGTCGTAAGACAGAGTGTCTGGCAGATATTTATGCTGGCTAACGGCATGGCTGTCATCCCCCCCATCTCAACGCAGTTTACTCATGCCTCCAAGTAATTTGTTCTTCGAGCTATTACCATCGACAATGAATACTGTGCACTTCATGAATTTTAGTCGTATTGATGTAAGCAGAGAAAATGTTTTACTCTTTCTGGCAATAATACAAGTGTTAAGATCTTAAAACACTAAATACACACTTTTCACAAAGTGACATGTTTGCAAAAAACACACATACTTGGGGAAAACATGCCAAGGAAATGCTTTGGTAACGTATGCATTTGTCCTGGAAATTAATTGACCCACGACAAAAACGGCTTTCTTGAGAGCCTAGTCTCACCAGTTTTAGCCAAGTGTTGGCAAAGGACAATCAGCTCAGGACTAAACACTAATCAATGCATTAATAGGTCGTGTTGAGCTGTAATATTGTTATTAATATCAGCGTCTCATTGCAGCGACAAAACACTATAGCAAATCAACACCCAATCCCAAACAAAACGCCTTCCAACTCATTGGCAAGAGGCGCGGTCATGTGACCTATTCATTAGGGGAGTCCGGGGTGAGCTGGCCATGTGTGAAAGATGAGTGAACAGACGGGGGTCTGGGGG
>JAZEWT010000002.1:7292202-7306543 GCA_036362905.1 Mordacia mordax
TGGCCTGGACCGGTGTGCCGGTAAGAAAGTGGCAGAAGTGTTCAAATCAGTACATGTAGGAAGTGGACTGCGATACGACCGTACCGGCACGGTATTTTAGTGACGTTAACCCCAACTTGAAAGTCACAATTCGTCAAATGCCGGCTGAAATAAATCGTTCCGCAGCTGCCCAACAGATTCTCCTCGCATTTCAAGCGATGGGAAGAGAGGGCAAAGCCTCCGCTCGATAC
This sequence comes from Mordacia mordax, assembly GCA_036362905.1. Lineage (NCBI taxonomy): Eukaryota > Metazoa > Chordata > Hyperoartia > Petromyzontiformes > Petromyzontidae > Mordacia > Mordacia mordax. Next base: position 7,292,433 of record JAZEWT010000002.1, read on the forward strand.
TCACCGTGCTCCACACGCGCGAGTGGCCCAATCGGAATACCCATGCATGTCGGAGGCACCACTCGCAGACACGAATCGACTGCTCTAAACGTTCAAAGCCACTTATTCTCGGGGTAGGTCGGAGAAGAACCGGTGATGTGGAAACACAGACGTTTACTGCAAACAGGAGCTCAACACTGCTGCGTGTCGTTCCGCGCACACACGACGACGCAGATCTTACACAAACACCGGCCCTGCGCACTTACACAGACACGCGCACGCACTTGATCCGCGCGGCGCACGATGGTTACGGGGAGACGGCAGAGAGACGGACGGTCAGAGAGAGACACTCCCAACAACATTTCGGTAGACAGGGAACAACAGTACTAAGGGCTGGGGTGACAGGACAACGAGGGGGGGGGGGGAGAAGGGGGGATGAGTGCAAAATAAGTTAAAAACACAAATCAGTTAGTTTCTTATGTCACAACGAATATGTTTCGTAGCTGTTACAATGCAGTGTTGCCACCCTATTTTGTGCAGCGTTGGAATTTTCTTGCTATTTTATTTAACAGCATTGTCGGTACCGGCTGAGAACACGTTGATGGGAGCCCGGAGCCTATCCCTGCGGACAAAAGGCACAAGGTAGAGCCATATCCTGGAAAGGATGCTGGTCCATCGGAGAATGTCAGTGGCAATGAAGTCAGCAGTATGTATTTGGACGATGGGAGGGAAGCGAAGTACCTGGCGAAAATCCATACGCACACAGGGAGGAAAAAAGCAAACTGCGGAAAAAGGTACCTAAGTTAGAAAGCAAACTGACGACCTTTTGTGCTGTGAGGTGGCCGTGCTGACTACACCACCAGTAACTGCCAGATAACTAGACATGCATTTGTGTTTTCATATTCCTAACGGTGGCCCAGTGGGAAGCGCTGTCGCCTCACAGCAAGAAGGTCCCGGGTTCGAATCTCGGCTCGGGTGCCTTTCTGTGTGGCGTTTGCATGTTCTCTCCCCGTGTCCGCGTGGGTTTTTGCCTGGCACTCCGGTTTCCTCCCACAGTCTAAAAAACATGCTGCTGCGTTGGTTAATTGGCTTGCAGACTAAATTTCCCTTAGTGCCCGGTGACGGACTGGCGTCCCATCGTGGGTATTTCTCTGCTTTGCGCCCTGTGTCTGCCGTGATAGGCTCTGGCTCACTGCGAGCCTGTACAGGATTAAGCGGTTCTGAAAATGAGATGAGATGAGACATTTCTAAAAATAGTTTGCGTGTTCTCCCCGTGTCTGCGTGGGTTTTTTGCTGGGTACTATATTCGCCTATCACCGTCCAAGGATACGCTGCTGTCGAGGTTAATTGTCCTGCTGAATAAATTGCCTCCAGTACCTTGCGATGCACTGGCCCTGAGAGGGGGTGGGGCTGTGAGCGGGGGTGTGGCTGTGAGCGGGGGCTGTGAGCGGAGGTGGTGCAGTGAGTAGGGGTGTTGATGGTAATTGCGTGCGGCTACTCCTTCGTACCCTGAGCGTGTGGCTGAGAGTCCGACGCTGGGCCTCGCCGCGCTTCACGGACTCAGACATCAGCTCCTCCTCGTCCTCCTCCAAGATGTCGGAGAGTTCCGAGCCGCGGCTGCTTTCCGTTTGGTAGCCCTCTAGCCGGGGCGGTGGAACCTACACGGGGTGGGTGTGGGGGGCGGTGATGTGAGTGAACGGGTGGGTGGGTGCGAGTGGATGAGTGGGTGGATGGTTGAGTGCGTCAGTGGATGAATGTGTGGGTGGGTCAATGGGTGGGTGGTTGGATGGGTGGGTGGGTCAGTGGGTCGGTGGGTGGGTGGGTGGGTGGGTGGGTGGGTGGGTGAATGAGTGGATGGGTTTACTGTATTGAGAGCATTGTTTGTCTCTGTGGGTCTGTCTCTGGCTCCCCCTCTTTCCCCTCTCTCCATAAACAAATGTTCAGGTGGGTAGGTGAGTGAGTGAGTGGGTGGGCTTGCGGGTGAATGAATGGATAAGTGAGTGAGTTGATTGGTCTGCAGAGTAGTGCACTGGTGGGTGGGTAAGTGAGCGGAGATGTGGGTAAATACGCGAGCGAACAGGATGCGAAGTCTGACCGGTCGGTCCTGCTCCATCTCCCGGAGGAACTCCTCCATGGAGCTGCATGACGGCTGCGTGGAGCCGCGCTCCTCCTCCGACTTGGCCTGCGATACCTCGGTGCAGTTGCTCTCTCCGTCCATCAGCGGCACAATGTCCACGACCTGCAGCAGGAGACAAACGGCACCATGACGGAGGAGCTTCTCAAACACGCACAGCAGCAGGCGGTGGGGTTGGCAAATTCACAGGGGGCTCAAAAGCTGCTCTTTCGGGATTGGCGTTTCGAGCATTTTACCTTTGCGAGGGTTTGCCTCCCACGTCGCTGGAAGCACCATCAGCCTTGGCTTGAGGCAAAATGCAAACAAAAATATTGAGGAGGACTGCTCGACATTGTTATCGTGAAACAGTAATTCTGGAAAGCAATTCTAATAAATCAAGCCATGAAAATCTTCATGGATCGGAAGGCCAAAGCTTCTTCTATTTCTCGTCCTTCTCAAGGATCGTAACCTTGTCGTGGTGGGGTGGTTTGCGCCTTTCAATGAACGCCAGAACTACGTCACCTGGAGTCCAGCACTCCTGCTACGGTCTCCCTTGATGGTGAACAGGTCTCGGGGAAGGTTCCAAACAATAACGATCGAAATCCCTCCGACTAAAGGAGAATGGCGTCAGAAAGGGCAGTGTTGAACAACCAGCCAACCTGGACCAACCTCGACACAAGCCGTTTAACGTAATAAAGTGACACGGAGGTGACTGATTAAACTGCCGGTGATTTCTGCAGTCAAATAATAGAGCCGTATGCTGGGCTCACTGCTGCTTTTTTTTACTGTAGCTGTGTACAATGACTCGCGACCCTTTGTGAAAGGACTGTTACCGATTACTATTAGCGCTACCTCCGAGTCGTGCACCAGCGGAGATGGCTCCACGGGGTGGGCAGCGGGCGAGGGCGGGTTGGCATCAACCCCCGCCGACGATCCCGCCGAGCGCAGAGCGGCGGTGGCGACGCTATCGTCGCCCGTTACGCCCGTGTCGCAGGGGATTTCTGCGGCTCTCAAGCGAGCCTCGTCCGTCGAGGTCTGGCCCGCGGATCCCGCCGTTGGGTCGTAGCACTCCTCTCCTGTTGGCGTTTGAAACAAAAGAGAGAACATTTTTTTTTTCAAATTATGTTAAATCCTGGAATGTTTTAAGTCTCATCTCATCTCATTGTCAGAAACCGCTAAGTCCTGTACAGGGTCGTGGTGAGCCGGGGCCTATCCCGGCAGACACGGGGCGCAAGGCAGGGATATACCCACGATGGGACGCCAGTCCATCACCGGGCACTTCGGGAAATTTAGTCTGCAAGCCAATTAACCTATGCAACAGCATGTTTTTGGACTGTAGGAGGAAATCGGAGCTCCTGGTGAAAACACACGCGAACACGGGGAGAACATGCAAACTCCACACAGAAAGGCACCCAAGCGGAGATACGAACCCGGGACCTTCTTGCTGTAAAGTGACAGCACTACCCACTGGGCCACCATACCGCCCGAATGTTTTAAGTGACGTGTGTATACTTTAAATTTGACAACTTTTATATTTAGAGTATGTTCTCCTGTACAGTGCCTTGAGTAATTTTGACAAGGTGTTTTTAAAGTTCAATAAAATTATATTAACATTATATTAACATTTTACTGATGACGCCAACAATGTGGGAGACGAAACGTCATTAAAGAGAGAGGACGAAGAGAACTGCTCTCGAGCTGCTCTTTTGGGATAGCCGTGTCGAGAGTGACCTCCAATGTGGGAGTCAAAACATAGCAGAGGAGAGCAGAGGAAACCTCGAGAGAGCCATCTAGAAAGAGCAGCCCCTTGAAAGCAATTCTCATGCATCGAGCCGTGAAAAACTACATTCATACAAAAGAGGAATGCTGAACAACGCTATCGGTGATTAAATGATGTAAAATAAAACTGAATCCAGGATCTCTGGGTTGGCTGCTTAGGCGTCCGATGTCTGTCACCCAGCAAAACAACCGCTACGCAAATCCCTTGCATGGTCCAGTTTCGCACTGACCGGTACCAGACTCCACAGCGGACGGACTGCTCCAACCGGCCACGTGGTTGCACAGCTTGACCTTGCTGACGGAGCGCGCGCGTCTCGTAGGCGTGCCGTCCGCGTCGGTCCCGGTGAATGGTGGCGACGACGGCGGAGGCTGCGAGGGTCCGGGGGTGTTCGTCGCAGGGTCCGGCGGCGGGAGGCGGGCGGCGAGCGAGTGCGGGGAGCTGCCCCGCGGGGACAGCGTGCGCACTGTGAGCACGGCGCTGCCCTGGCACAGCGCCGAGTCGAGCAGGGCACTGCCAGCCGTCGGGCACGCCACCTCTAGCACCTGCACCGCAACGAACGGGGCCGTTATTCACTCGGGCCAATCGTTCACTGTCTCCATTGTTACTAGTCTATTGCAGCTACCGTGGTGGCTGGTGCTGTTAAATATGCCCAACGTGTGAGAATTGCTCTCAAGAGCCACTCTCTCGGGATAGCAGTGTCGAGCCTTCCTATTCTCTCTTTTGCAGCGCGAGAGAGAGGAGGAACGCTCGCAACGGCTGTCCCGTAAGAGCAGCTCTTGACGGCGATTGTCATACATGCAGCTGTGCAAACCTATATCAACACAAAGCCATTTCAAAGAATCAGACTCCTCGGGTTCCTCCGAGAGTAAGTGTGCTACGCTGCGGTGCTCACCTTCACCCCGTCGGCGAAGATGGCGTAGCCGGTGACGCAGGAGCCGTTGGATGAGCCCACGGCATCGATGGTGACGGGGAGCCACGAGACGAGCAATGAACCTGCGCTCTGCCCGGCCTCCACCTGCACGTGCAGCGGAGCGTCCGGCAAACCTGCGCAACGGGGGACACAGGAGGAAATGAGCCGGCACGGTCCAGTACGGTGTGTTGGTAAGAATGCTCTATATACATTTTTTGGGTTAGGTCAAGCAAATAATTGTGTCGTAAAATCCTCTACCATCCGACAAGGCCAATTAGTAATGTTTGTCATCCAAGTGCACCTGCTGCACGTGACAAACCTTTCTAATTGACTCTGTCGGGTGGTGAAGGGTTTACAACACAATTTTTTGAGCGGCCGAACCCAAAAAATTTAATTTTATCAATAACATTGGTCACGAAAGCCTTCGAATTAAAGTTGTGCAAATGTAATAAATTACGTTATTATTATACCCTGGCATTAAAAAACTTACCGTTTCCCTCACTCCGCATATATCTCGGTCAGGTAATATACGAAGACATATAACTACTTCACCACCAACAATGTGCCTACGTGTTGAGTACACAGAATTAATGAAAAATTAAATGTAGATGAATTTCAAAAACCTTTTCACAGTTGGGCAACATAATTGAGCAGAAATGTCATTCCAATTGAAGATTAATAATGGAGGCGGGTTGGGGAGTTGGGCGGTTATGAAATGTCAGCAGCTACTTTATTAACGTGACGGTCATAGTTGTGCACGCTTTGCGGCTTAAAACCCACTCCGTTGAGTGGCTCACTGGGCCGCCCCATCGACAGCTGTGCCAGGTAATAAAATCATGAGCTAAAACGGAGTCAACCTCCTCACAGCAAGTATGTAAAGGGATAGAGCGCATCTCAAAATTAAACCTCTGCCGGGAGTGACATTTCTTTTTAATGAAGAACACAAACGAGCAGATCGAACGAGAGGTGGGTGGCAGGCACATAGACTGGTAGACCCCAATATTCTGGAACTCCCTTCTGCTCTCAGTCATCCGCACTGTCGCCCCCTGCCTCTAGTCAAGACTATAATCCAGACTTTTCTCTTATCCATTTACGCCTGACCTATAAAAAGGTAATACAAATATAAACAAATTCTCCCTCTCCAGCATATTTACATACAGTGCAATGCAGACGCCATGCAGATACAAACTCCAAACTGTTATTTAACGGGCCGCAAGAATTAACTGCAACTGAGTCAGCGAAATTCAGTCACCCGTGAAATATCTATATAAAATATCTCCCCCACCCGACATGGTAATATTTGCACCTCACAGAGAGAATGTCCTGCCCGAGGCAGTTCGATCCCTGCCTGGGGTGCCTTTCTGTGTAAAGCTTGTGTGTTTTCCCCATGTTCTGAGTGGGGTTTTTTCTGGGTCCTCCCGTTTCCTCCCACGACTTAAAAATGAATTCACCGATAACATCATTATTAATTGGCCCATAATATAATGATAAAAATGACGCATTGTCTGAAAAATGTTGGCGCTGGGTAACCGTGTGGCTGCCTTTCCCCATCCCCACCTCGCTGTGGTTTGTTCGCGTCTCTGAATAGTTCCCTCTTCGAACAAATACCTTCAATATTTAACGAATATGTGCCGCGCGCTGCAAACTGTATTTATTATTATTATCAAGCACCCCTCCTGGGCGGCACGTTGGCCCAGGGGTGGCGCTGTCAATTCACAGCAAGAAGGTCCCGGGTTCGCATCTCGGCTCGGGTGCCTTTCTGTGTGCAATTTGCATGTTCTCCCTGTCTTCGCGTGGGTTTTCGCCAGGCACTCCGGTTTCCTCCCACAGTCCAAAAAACATGCTGCACAGGTTAGTTGGCTTGCAAACTAAATTGCCCGCAGTGCCTGGGATGGACTGGCGCCCATTCGTTAGTGTATCCCTGCCTTGCGCCCTGTGTCTGCCGGGTATAGGCTCCGGCTCACCGCGACCCTGTCCAGGACTAAGCGGTTTCTGACAATGAGATGAGATGAGACGAAGTTCCCCTCCTGCAACTGCTGCGTTCGCGAGACTCCTCCCCCCCCAACAGAAAGCACCTGCGGGCGGCGTCCTGAACGCGACGCTCGCCTCCCGCCGTCGCCTCTCCTCGGGGCCCGTTTCCCAGTGTGAGCGCTGCGGCCGGGCCTCCACCACGATGCGGTAGTGCCGGTCGGGCTCCAGGCCGAGCAGCGTGAAGGCCCGCACACCCGCCGCTGCCTCGCCTCGCTCCTCCCCATTGGCACGCACCGCGTGCGCGTGGCCGCTGCTGCTGGGCATCCACGTAAGCACGGCGGACGCGGGCGTCACGTCGCGCACTGCTAGTTGGCGTGGGGCCGGCGTGGCGCCCGCGCCCACCAGCAGGCCGCAGAGTGCTGGGTCCGACAGGCCCCGCGCGGTGACGCACTGCACGGAGATGCGGTACGCACGCACCGATAGCTCCAGTTTCTCCACCAGCGCCTTGGGCTTAGCGCTCGCGCGCACGTTCATCCGCAGCTCATCGTCCACCAGCACGTTGTAGCTGGTGGCGGCCGCGGCCGAGAAGGAGGCGGCCGAGGAGGACGACGAGGTGGAGAGGGATGGCGAGGACGACGCGGATGTGTGAGGAGCCGCGGGGAGCGGCGGCGGCTCCCAGCTGATGATCACACTCTTGGCGAGCTGCTTGATGAGGGCGATGCCGCGCGGCGGAGGAACGCGTGGATTGTCCCGCAGCAGCAGCACGGCGTCGTCCGCATCCTCCGCGCCGCTCGCGGTGTCGAGTTGCGGCGGCGGCCGCTGTCGGCCGGCGTTGCAGCCGTGCGGTGCGACGCCGCAGCAGCGGTGCCTGGCCTCGCCCATCCGAGCACCCGCGCAACCGTCGATGCTGCCGCTGCCGCCGCCGCCGTCGTCGCCGCCGCAGCGCCGCTGCGGCGCCAGGCACGTGCACGCCAGCGCCGGCAGCTCGGCGCGGCACTTGTTCTGGCACGGGTCGGGGCACTGGCCGGGATAGCTCTGCTCTTCCCAGCAGACGCTGCAGGCGGACGAGGCACGGGTTCGGTGGTGGTGGACGTGCTGCTGCTGCGACGATGAATGCTCGCCCTCCATCTGGTGGAACGCCACCAGGTCCTCATCTGAGATGCGCTCGATGAAGTTCGAGGGAACGAGGCCTCTCCTGCCATCCATCAGTTCTCCTGCACAAACACGGCTGCACCGTGAGTATGGGCAGCCTCCCGCAAATTAATCTCCATTGGGTAATTATAACAGAGGAGGAAGCCCTATGATGGTGTCCTATCACTCAGGATGAAACGAAAGCTAATCGCAAGCAAAATAAGTTTCCTACCAGTAAATGACATGATTGTAATACAATTTCTATGCTAAGCAAATAGCAAATTACGTTACTGGAATTTTATTAAATATATATCTGATTTTAATTACATCCAATATGTACTGCATATTGGATTTTACCAATTTGCTGTAATTGAATGTTATTTGTTCATATTTCAAATATCCATTGGTCTAGCGATTTATTTATTTACACATAGTTATCGGCGATATTTTTTACAAGTTATTTAGCAGCTAAATTGTGGTCTTGCTGTTAAACGTACTTATTTTGACCCTTGAAAAAAAAGACAAGTCTCGATTGGGATTTTTGCACATTTTAAATGAACGTCACCTAAAAACCCACAACACAAGTAGAAAGGATATGGAGACGGGTTCAACTGTCCTTACCAAGCAAGGATCTCAGCACAGTGGTAATGTGTAATGGGCCAATAGGACTGGAGCTCTGAGGGTAGCTTGGTCACTCCGTTCCCTCCCACCGATGCTGTGAACGCCTGTGCTCCAAGATGTTCTCTACGTTAGGGGTGCGTTGCATGCAGAGGTGAAAATAAACCAGTATGCTCTGACAAAATGCTCTGGTAAAAAGGTGGCTGAACAAACCCAGTGCCATACATTTGGGAAGGGGGGTTGCCACACAGTCACACGAGCAAGAATTTAAAGTTGGCAGGAGAGGGCAGTGCATTTGTAATGATGGGACTGCATTCCAGTCAGATGTGAAAGCAAGCCGGTGCAGTCCAGCGTGGCCTACCGGTAAAAACATTGGCTGAAGTATTCAGCACGGGACAGCCGGGAAGGGCAAGGGAGGTTTCGATACAACGTCACTGTAAGGCATTTAATTTACTTTGACCCTTGAGTGCAAGCCCAATTGACCATGGCTGCCGCGGTTGTTGACGAGCTGACGCCCGGCGGTGAGTGTTGCTCACCCTCGTAGAAGCCGTCTTCGTCCATGTCCCCGTACACGTACACATACTCCCCGGCCGCCAGCGGCAGCTCAGCCTCCGGGTTCTCATTGGGGCCCTCGAAGGGGTTGTAGCTGTGGAACGCAGGCCACGGTTGTCAAGCGCCGTTAGCGAACACCTATAAAGGCTGGCACGGCACATGATTAGGATGGGTGGCCAGCACTATGCTTGATCAACTTTGTTTCACCTGTGGCGTTGTTTATACATCGTGCCAGCTGGTTATTTGAGGCGGAGTCGAATCAGGAGAGGCACAAGACGGGTGTGTCTGTAAAGATTTAATCAATTATTCAGAATCTATCCACTGCTGGATGAAATGAACGCCTTTTTACATCATTGCCATCCTCTCTGGTTTTAAAAATAAGGCTTTCAAGCCCTCTGGCTAGGATTGTTGATGCGGCACAATGTTGTCGTGCCAGGATGATGGCTCTCTGCCGACCTGCGCCTGCTCGGGAACATTTATTCCTTCCCTGTTTGTTGAAGAATTATTTTTTATCGCTTATTTTATGTCCTATAATTTTTTGCTACTCTTTGGCTTTCAGTTGAACTGTCCTGATGTTGTAATTGACATGCCGTTGTAATAAAAAAACCCACAAAAAACGTTATTTTTGCTAATTTTCTGCTCTTATGTCGTTGCTGTTGACATGCCGTTCTCTCCAGAGGTCTGTGCAGTGCTTTATGACCCTCGGGTGAATAGTGCTCTAAAAATGCAATTATTATTATTTAAATGCAATAATTAATCTTGCTGCTGCACATGAGCTAATTGCATCCCTCCCTCTCAGCGGTGGGTTCGGTCCTGGGCATGTACCGTCATTTGGTTGCATATCCGCCAACAGTCGCCATTCCATTCTGTGCTCGCGACGTGTTCTGCCCAAGCCCACTTGATGTTGTTGCCAGCCGATGTGATTTGTTTTTTCTTCTCTGATTGATGTGTCCCTTTTATACTGACTCGTAGCATAATTTGCAGCCGAATAGTGATCCAGAAAAAAAATATAATAAAAACAATAAAAAGCAGGCTGATTGATAAGTGGAGCTGGCTTTTTGTAGCGTTATTTTTTCCACGTTTTACTTAAAAATTTGGTGGCACTCTTATTTCATCAGCTGCATTCACAGACACTGCAGGTGAGCGATTGAGCGAGTGTTTTTCTGCCCGTAACGTTAATAATGGGCGCGGGTTTTACAACGCCCGAGAGCACAAGTGCTGTTTTGAGATAACAGCATTCCGTTCTCAATAGCTATTGAATTTTACGTTGCTTTGGTACTCTCCTACATATATCCGTGTTTATACGAGTACTGTAAATCACGTGGACGGGAGCGCTAGGACACTGGCTCGTTGGACCGTGTTCTAAATCTGGAGACCCGAGTTCGATTCCCTGCGATGGATAACATCAGTAGAGAGTGATACCCGAACAGGTTCTGGGAACTTTTTTCATCAACCCACACTGACCAGAGTGGTGGAGAGGTATGGTCAAACACCCTCTGTATCAGACATGTTTTTGGGCAGGGGAGAGGGGTGGGAGGGGACCTACATCTAGCAGTGGATTGACACGGGGCTGAAAATCATTATTATTATTTTGATATCAGTTTGAAATGGGTGGATAAAACCACGTGCATCGACATAGACACTCAGCACTCTGAAGACTTTACCAATCAGTTTTTTTCAAATTTAAGTTGGAAAGAAACGTTGAGCTATCTAGCTCCTTTAAACAGGTTTCCAACAGTGAAGGGTAAGCAAGTGACAATACTTCAGGGCACCGGGGGCAATTTTAGTCAGTACAATTAACCTAGGCAGCATGACTTTCAACTGTGGGAGGAAACCGGACTACCTGGAGAAAACCCACGTGGACACGGGGAGAAACTGCAAGCTCCACACAGAGAGGCAGCACCTGAGTTATGAACTGCTGGGAGGCGGCAGTACTACTAACTGCGCCACCATGCCACCATGTACAAATCTCCTTGCAAAGCGCCAAGTGTATCTAACAAATAATAATAATTGCATTTCTAGAGCGCTTTTCATCTGAGAGTCGCAAAACGCTGCACAGAGCTGCGGGGAGAATGGCACGTCAACAACAATGCCACCAGAAAGGAAAATCAGAAGCAATAACATTTTGTTTTTGGGTTTCCTTTTTTCTACAAATCCGAGCTGTGGAGAGAACGGCATGTCAACAACATTGGGAGAGTTCAACTGAAAGTCAAATAGTAGCAATAAATTATAGGAGAGAAAATAACTAATAAAAAAAAGTCATTCTTTAACAAACAAGAAAGGAATAAATGTTCCCGAGCAGGCACAGGTCGACAGAGCCATCATCCCAGAACGACAACAAAGAGCCGCATCAACAGTCCGAGCCAGAGGGCTTGAATGTCCCACAGAACAAGTGAGTCATGAGATGAGATTTGAAGATGCTCAGGGACTCAGCTGATCGAATCTCCAATGGAAGGGCATTCCAGAGTCTGGGGGCAGCACGCGAGAAGGCTCTGTCACCCATCGAATGGAGGTGCGATCTGGGCACATGAAGCAAGCCCGTATTGGAGGATTGGAGTGGTCAGGTTGAGGAGGATGCCTGAAGTAGACAGCCTTGTAGATGAGAAGGAGGACCTTAAATTCAATTCTGTATTTAACCGGCAACAAATGGAGAGACATCAGCACTGGGGAAATGTGATCGTGGATGGGTGTGCGAGTGAGGACTCTAGCAGCCGCATTCTGCACACGTTGCAGACGATTGATTAGGTAGTCAGGGGTGCCAGGGAGCAATGCATTGCAGTAATCGATTCGTGAGGAGATGAAGATGTAGATTAGCTTCTCAGCATCTGAGTGTAACGGGATGTTGCGCAGTCTGGCTATGTTTCTGAGATGGAAAGAGGCTACCTTCATCACCTTCTTGATGTGTATCTCGCAGCTGAATGAGGAATCAAGAGTCACACCTAGACTCCAGACTGCCTTAGCAACTTAAATGGTCTGGTCATCAAGCATTAATTGGATCGGTTCAACCTTGGATAATTGGTGCGGGGTTCCCACAAGCAAAACTTCAGTTTTGTCACCATTTAGTTTTAGGAAATTTAAATTGAGCCAGGCATTCACAGTTGACAGTGAAGAGGACATGCAAAGACCAGACGCATTGATGGAAGGTTTTGCGTGGATATAGATTTGGATGTCATCGGCATAGCAATGGTCGCTGAGATTGAGGTTGTGCAAGATTCGGCCGAGTGGCTGTATGTGGATGTTGAAGAGGAGGGTGCCAAAAACTGAACCCTGAGGAACTCTAGACAGAACAGGACGGACCTCTGAGTCTTGTTCTCCGAGGTTGACGAACTGCTTTCTGTCAGAGAGGTTGGAGCTCAGTCTATGTAGGGCGGAGCCTGAGACACCAATACCCTCCAGTTGCTCAAGTAAGTTTGGGTGGTCAACGGTATCAAAGGCAGTGGCCAGGTCCAAGAAGACCAGAATACTTAGCACGCCTTCATCAGCAGCGAAGAGTAGGTCATTAACTACTTTGACCAAAGCAGTTGCAGTACTATGGCCGAATCTAAACCCAGATTTGAAGGCATCAAGGTCATTGTTGAGAACGTGTTTCTGGAGTTGCACGGCTACTGCGCGTTCAAGGACCTTGGAGAGGAATGATAGATTTGAGACGGTGCGATAATTATCAGGGATTTTGCAATCGAAGCCAGGTTTATTAACCAGAGGTGTAATCGCAGCACATTTGAGTAGTCGGGGAACGATGCCAGAGCGAAGTGAATTGTTAAAGAGATTGGTGACGAAAGTGGCAAGGGATTTGAAATTTGCCCTGAATGATTTTGGATGGCAAGGGGTCCAGGGAGCAGTTTGTGGAACGAGATCTGAGTGACTGGCAGCAATGTAGGCACAACAGTTTTTAAACAGTTCCGTTATGCGCGGTTGACGACTGCTCCCACTTTTAAATATACTGGCAAACAAACATCACCTTTCACATAACCCCCAATATTAAACTCGAGCACTTAAAGTAGTGTCAGAGCATAATTATTTAAAGTTATTTGTTCATTTAATAACTCGACGTCCTCTGAAACGAACAGCTGGATTTACACTCTAGACAGACTAATCGTTTCTACTTAATTCATATTCATACGAACGGACGTTAATAAAGGACATTAACTTCAGGGACAGCCTGTACACTCCAAACACTTAGGTAACGGCTACTTTCTCAATGCATTCAAGCTACGGGTTGTTTGCTTAGTGGAAACTGCTTTACAGCAAAGCACTGTGGGGTTTGTTGAAATACTAGTATGGTGACTTGGCTTAGCGGTGGTGCGTTCGCCGCTCATTGCAGAGGTCCGCGGTTCGAATCCGTCAGCTGCCCTGGTTAATACTGCGGGTGCATCAACCATGATGCTTCACAGTGGATGTTAACGATCCACCTGACATGATTCGTAATCATAGGGCATTGTGTGCAGGCGCCGCGGTCCAAATCTTCAAAATGACACTAACCTGGTCTGACCTTGGAATCTCAGTGTTTGCATGGGAAAAGGGATAACGCCTCACGCGTCCACTCACCTGTACCGCGCTATGAACACCTGCAGTTTGCTCTTTCCACGCACGGCCAGGTTGCTAATGGGCGAGACGTGGTCCGTGTCCAGGTCATCCACCTCACTCGCCGTGTCCACCTGGCGAGAAGCCATCGTTAATTCTACGCATTGTGACACACAACTAGTTCCTACGGCCCATGGTCAACTAGGCTACCCTAGGCCTGGAACAGTTTAGGAACAGCCCAATCTAATTCATGATAATTCATCTGAAGGTACTATGGTGGCATGAACGTTGCCCATTATGTGTGTAGCATAGCTCGCCGCTCCACAAACCAGGTTACCCGAGTCCGATTTCCCACTCACAGCTAACATTAGTAATGTTTTTCTAAAGTGGTCCTGAGTCTCCATGAGGTAAACTCAGCCTCAAATGAGTAGCTAATGCAGTGTGTAAACATTGCCAATCGGGAGATAAAGGCGGGCGGACATGATTGCTGGCCGCCTACCCCGTTGTGTGCCATGCTAGCCATTGTAGGTGCCATA
>JAZEWT010000002.1:7308185-7323086 GCA_036362905.1 Mordacia mordax
ATGAATACATGTTCGGACAAGCAGTCCGCTACATGAGCCATCAGTGAGGATTTCATGATCCACGTCCCTGCTACCCCCTCCCCTGCTCTGAACATAAAAACTGTAATTATGATTTGATATTTATCCCACACAATTATGTTCCTCTAATTGAGTACATTTTTCAGACGTGCTAAAGCCATCGTGATGTTTAAAAAGTACAAGCTACATATATGTATTGATGTAGATGTCACTTACCAATGATAGCCATGGTCAGTTGGTCACTAGGTTTTATGGCACAGTGTCAATGATATTAGCCATGGTCAGGAATTTTAATCAGGTCAATAGATTAATTTCACCGCATGCTAGCCACTGCATCGCAGCTCTACTCCACGGGAAAGAATAACCGTTTCTGGGTGTGTAACCACCACCACTTTATGCGCAATCACACATCTTCGACAATGCACGGGGGGGGGGGGTGAGAAACTGCTAACGTTAACGGCAATGATCGTGAACGTTACCGGCAGCGGCTGCAAACATTACCGGCAGGCAGTGGGGCCACGTGGGCCATGCAGGCTGCCCTGTCCGTCCTCTCTGGGAGACCTGGTGAGGCCCAGGCGGCGGTGGCGGCAGCGGCTCCCGCGAGCTCATGTCGCCCGGCACCGGCCTCCGCCGTCATAGGAGGCGCCGCTGGCGACCCGGGTGGCTCGGGGACCTCGCAAGCCACTGCATGCGGCTGTGGCTGCGTCTCGGGGGTCCGGGCGGCCCCGCCGGTCACTTCGTCGCCGTGGGCCTTGCGCAGGCCGAAACGCTCCAGCTCTTGGGTGAGCTGACCGAACTGATGCACGTGTGTGCGGCACCACTCCTCCAGGTTGTGCACTTTCGCCTGACGGGTGAGCACGTCAGTTGAAGGTCAAGATCGAGGCGTCATCACGGTCAGAGCAGTTGATGATGCCACGACAACGCCACTGCTAGACGAGAAATCGCGCCACGCCATGTCGGTCATGGGCTTCTGCGTTCGGCAGGGTTTCACACATCAATCTCCACTAATGTTGGCTGTGGTAAGGACTCATGCTCAGATTTCTGGTTTCATTGCACAGTGTGCTGGACCACCGCTCTACACAATATAATAGAATAACATTGGAAAACGAGTGGCCTATTTCGGTTCCTACCACATACCAGCTTCTTGCCGTCTCTTGAGATGGGTGTCGCACACACAAGCAAAACGTCGTGATCTCTGCGTGATCCACAAACCCCACCTCTGACGCGCCAGACTAACGTTAGCTCTCGCGAACCCGTGACAGTGAGCAGCGTCGTGACTGGCGAGACGCTTGTCTGTGTGACTTTGCACTGGGAGCCCTGTGCTCTTCTCTGATTATCGTTCACCACATGTCAGGCAGCGTGGCGAGCGTGCCGAGACCCTGGGGAAACACTTCATCTGTCCGTGACCTCCAAAATCCAGCACCATTATGATCGCGATCAATGACAATTTGGGAATGTAGCAATTGTAAGCAATTCTATAGAGCCTGGTCAAAACCCCAGCAAAATAACTTGCTCTTGGTAGTAAGGTGCCAGATGGTCTATATTATTCTCATCTCATCTCATTGTCTGAAACCGCTTAGTCCTATACAGGGTCACGGTGAAGCCGGAGCCTATCCCGGCAGACACAGGGCGCAAGGCAAGGATATACCGACGATGGGACGCCAGTCCATCGCCGGGCACTGCGGGGCAATTTAGCCTGCGAGCCAATTAACCTATGTAGCAGCATGCTTTTTGGACTGTGGGAGGAAACCGGAGTGCCCGGCGAAAACCCACGCAGACACGGGGAGAGCATGCAAACTCCACACAGAAAGGCACCCGAGCCGAGAGATTCGAACTCGGGACCTTCTTGCTGTGAGGCGACAGCGCTAACCACTGGGCCACCGTGCCGCCCGGTCTATATTATTCTTATAAGTTAATTAATCGTTAACTGTATTTTTGCCGACTGATAGGCAGTGATTTTGGCCATTCACTACAGTTTGGCAGGCAAACAAAGGCTTCTCAGTGCGCAAAAATATCCAGCACTAATCACCATGCTCTGGAGTAGCAACTTAAACTTTAGGAGCTAATTTCTAAGAAAGAGGCAGGCACTTACTATGTGTCTGCAGTGCAACCCTGAGAGCCAGAGTGGGGGTGGGAGAAGGTGTGGTGGCCGGGGGCGGTGGCCCAGCGGTTAGCACGCTAGGCAACAAACCCAGCTACCCGAGTTCGAATCCCGTTCACATTGCACTAGATTCCTAGTGCAACGTTAAAATATTGCTACTTGGGAGACAAAGGCGGCCGGGCGTGGTGTTGGTCACCCACCCTCTCGTGTGCCATCTCGACCTTCATAGGCGCTCGCTAACAGAACTTGACCCGACAGTCCGTTAAGGCTATACGGGGCATCTTTGTCTTTGGTGGCAGGGAGACACAAAGGAGGGAGGGAAGCTCAACAATTCTGGATGGAAAAGCGCGGAGTTCCCGTGGAGAGTGCGGGGAGACTGAGAACCACGGTGGGTCGGTGGCACAAAGCAGGCACGTGATGTACATAATAATAATAATAATAATTGTACTTCTAGAGCGCTTTTCACCCGAGGGTCACAAAGCCCTGCACAGAGCTGTGGAGAGAACGGCATGTCAGCCACAACAATGACATAAGAACCGTAAATCAATAACGGTTTTTTTTTCTCTCAAAACAATACACGTATACGTCGCTAAATATTAAAACAATTCAAAAGGATATTGATCTCATCTCATCTCATTGTCAAAAACCACTTAGTCCTGTACAGGGTCGCAGTGAGCCGGAGCCTATCCCGGCAGACATAGGGCGCAAGGCAGGGATATAACCACGATGGGACGCCAGTCTATCACCGGGCACTGAGGGCAATTGAGTCTGCAAGCGAATGAACCTATGCGGCAGCATGTTTTTTGGACTGTGGGAGGAAACCAGAGTTCCCGGCGAAATCCCACATGGACACGGGGAGAGAACACGCAAACTCTACACAGAAAGGCACCCGAGCCGAGATTCGAAGCCGGAACCTTCTTGCTGTGAGGCGACAGCGCTACCCACTGGGCCACCGTGCTGACAAAACCCGAAGGTGGGAAAACGACATTTACACGGTTTCTCAAATAATATCGCCACACAAGGCCGAGTGCCTCTAATTAAACGCTCAAACACAAAAGCAAAACAGAGGCTCGACATGTAATGATGTAGGTTTCCACGGTCCGATGCATGATGATTGCTTCGAAAAGCTGCTCTCTCGGGACAGCCGCGTCGATCACTCCTTCTCCCTCCATCGCGACGGTTCGCCTCACACGTTAGAGGCACTGCGCCTGAGGATGCCTCTAACAACGTGTGAGGCGAAACGTCGCGAGGTGGACGGAGGGAGCGATCGATCGACGCGGCTGTCCCGAGAGAGCAGCTTCTCGAAGCAATCATCAAGGGCTCGACAGTCAAGCGGGGTATCCAGGGCCCAAAAAGCAATTATGCGCAAGATACATTTGCTTGAAATGTGCAAGTGACCAAAGACAATATATATTCGAGCAGATTTGGGAAAATGATAACACAACCTCAGGGCAAGTAAAATGCACAATGCTCTAAATTGCAATAAAAAGATGTGCAGACATTATCATAATCCTTTGCATCAAGTATGCCGCATCATGCGTGTATAAATCGATGTTTTAAAGTTTATGTTGTCTGTAATATGTTTATATGATCTTTGCAGACACTAGTGGCTGCTATGTTCCCTACAGTATTCATTTACATATCATTAGTCCCCATTTAATCAAACATGGGGTCACGGGGGGCAAAGCCTATCCTGGCAGACAGAGGATGAAAGGCAGTGCTATACCCAGGACAGGATGCTAGTCCACCACAGGGCACTGGGGGTAATTTAGTTATCATGCCAATTAAGAGCAAGTCCTTGGATTGTAGGAGGGAGAATCCGGCGAAAGCCCACACAGACACAGGAATCGCATCGTAGGCAATCTTTCCGTGAGGTGGCAACACTCGTCACTGTGCCACTACTGTGCCACCCAAGAGGCACAGTCGTGGAACGAATAATCGGTTGAGTGATCCAATACTAATTCAGCTGTCGTGGTGCCACGGGCTCTAGGGACCTGTGGTTGTGGCCCAGGGGAAGTCACTCACCTCCAGGACCTGTACAACGTCATCGTGGTCTTTGTTCGTTTCAGCTTGTGCCTGCACAGGAGCGGGGGGGGGGGAGGAGCAGTGGGGGCAGCGTTTATGCATGAGCACAGTGTTCAGGTACAATGTACTGCTGGATGAGTAATTCACCACACCCAGCAGGTCTTGGCAGCTGCTTGAGAATCGTTTACAACCACGCTGGTCAGTACAGGTTTGTAAAGAGGGAGGCGACACAAAACCTGTTCGCATGTCGCTCAACATTGAGCTAAGCCGTAGCCGGGAAGCCAATCGGGGTCATGGTAAGTAGTGCCGCAGTCTCATAGCAAGGAAGGTCCAGGGTTGGAATCCCGGCTCGTGTGCATATCTGTGCGGAATTTGCATGTTCTTGCCGCATCCGCATTGGATGTCGCCGGGCACTCCGGATTCCCCTCACAGTCCAAATACATGCTGCTGCCTAAGTTAATTGTCCTGCTAACTAAATTTCCATTGGTGCCCCGAGATGTTGTAAATTGCTCACTCCTCCCTGCTGGACAACTGTTAAAAAGAGTTACACAGCTCAACGGTTTCTTCCAGCTTAAATTACAACAAAACGACCGACCGTTTAGAGCGTGGTGCGTTAGTGAGTGAGCACACCAACCGCTGCCTCGGTCGTCGTGTGCTGCGGTCGTTTCGAGACATCTCGGTCAGCAGACGGGTGCACAGACGACTGAAGCGCACGGGGCGAGGGCGGCACGGGAGAGCTCCGGGGCGACGCTACCTTTTCAAACCTGTCCAGTTTGGCACGCAGCTGGTGGTTTTCCTCCGCCAGTGAGCCCTTCTCTGCCTCCGCAGCCTTCAATCGCTCCTGCCACTCACTTTTTTCCTGGAAACAACACAGCGCATCCTTCGTCCTTGTAATGATCATTACCAGCGGAGTAGCCGCCCTCCAGGCAATCTTGTTCCAAGCGTGTGACACGTTTTTCTTCTGGTGTCACTTATTGATGATGCTTTCTTCTGAAATGAACCGCTTTGACGCGGATTTATTCCTGAATAAAGGTGGCAGAGCATTGAAGAGGGCTGATGGCACTCGTGTCAAAGAAAAGTGGGACTTTAAAACTGAAATCGCATTAACGATTCCTAAGAGTAATAATAATCATTGTATTTATAGAGCACTTTTCACCCGAGGGCCACAAAGCGCTGCACAGAGCTGCTGAGAGAACGGCACGTCAACAACAACGACATTAGAACGGAAAATCAGCAACAATAACATTTTTTTTTCAAAAATATACACGTCGTTGCAGAACAACATGTAAAATATGATCTGACTTTCAACTAAAATTAAAAAATGCTAAATTATCAGTGGTTTTAAGTAACATTTATCACATAATAATAATACTAATTGCATTTCTAGAATAATTATCACCCGAGTGTTACATAGCGCCGCACAGAGCTGCGGAGAGAACGGTACATCAACAACAACGGCGACATTAGAACGGCAAATCAGCGGCAAAAAATTTCTTCTTTTATCAAATCCAAGCTGTGGAGAGAACGGCATGTCAACAACATCAGAACAGTTCAACTAAAAGTCAAATGGTAGCAATGCATTATAGAAGGACAAAAAAAACAAATTACCAGGAAGAAAAGCTGAAATAAGACGTAAAGCTTTTGTGTTGTACAAATAAAATCTTTGCTTATGAACCTAGCATCCTTAGCACAGATACGTAAAAAAAAACTTGCTCGATAAAATTTTAAAAAAATATACTTATATAATGTTTTACTACACTAAATCGTTACATATCATGGATTGTATGTTGGGATAGATTGTCAGCTGACAACGGTACAGCAAATCTGGCAAGAACAAGTGTGAGTTTATAGTGCAGTGCGCTAACCACTTCAGCGCTGCTCCACCCCCGTCTCTAAATATAATTACTTTAGTAAAAAATTTCCCCTAATTTTCAGGAGGTGTAATTGTGTTGCTCGCGTCACACCATGACACGACATTTCCATTTATAATCCTGCAGCTAACAATATAGGGCGGCACTGTGGTCCAGTGGGTAGCGCTGTCGTCTCACAGTGAGAAGGTTCCCGGTTCGAATCTCGGCTCGGGTGCCTTTCTGTGTGGAGTTTGCATGTTCTCCCCGTGTTTGCGTGGGTTTTCGCTGGGCACTCCGGTTTCCTCCCACAGTCCAAAAAAACATGCTGCTGCATAGGTCAATTGGCTTGCAGACTAAATTGCCCGCAGTGCCCGGGATATACTGGAGTCCCATCTTGGGTATATCCCTGCCTCGCGCCTTGTGTCTGCCGGGATAGGCTCCGGCTCACCGTGACCCTGTACAGGACTAAGCAGTTTCTGACAATTAGATGAGATGAGCTAGTAGTATATCGGCCCGTGTCAGACAATAACAATGCCATTTATAATGTGTGGCACACATTCGTTCAATTTTGAAGGTATTTATTGTATCCGAGAACGACCCAAAGACATTATCACAGTGGTCCCCTGCTGCCCTGGGAGATGTCACAAAATTACTAATACATTCATTACAATACACTTCTTTATCCATACTGGAGGTATACCATTTAAGGCCCGGCAGAGATTAAGCGTGACATGCCACTCAACTGAAAGATTAAATCATGAGCTGGAATAAGTGAAATTAGATTTCAAAAAACCGAATCTAATAAAAAAAATTGTCCACTCGTTGGCAACTGGGCTGAGACCATCATCTCTCTATACGTGAGAGCCAAGTGTAATCATGGATGGTTTAATCCTGGAATTGAGCCCAGGATTTCCGCAGCGCAGGGCAGTTGAGCCTGAATCCGGCCACCTCTCCAAATGAAACGTTAAGGCAATAATCGGACGGCGAACACACACGCTCTGTTTCTGTGCACCCGACTTGGTAGTGCCATTGTGCCGTGTCAGATTAATAGAATGCCCACAGTCGTACAAACAAAGTCTGCAAAAGGTGACACCCCATTCAACTTCCATCACAAGCCTACGGACAGCCGGTCACCTCCGATGTACCAAACTGGTCCGCTCCCGACGTTTAGATCAATACAGGAATGATACATTTAATAATTTACCCACCATCACCCATATATGAAATACTCTATTAGCTCTCTGGCAGCCTTGTAGACGGCAATGTATTGCGGTACATTGTATTTATTCTAAAATCACATTTACGGAAAGGGCCGCAAGTTGCCAGAGGCATTCCTCTGTATCATGGGTTCACGTTGGGGATATCGCTCAAAAATACCGATGCTCTGATACCAATCTGACACGGATGTGTAGTTCCATAACAAAATAACCCATTGAATTCGTACCGAAAGTGTAGCGACACAATGAATTGTTGAGATTTATCGTCACAGTTCGATTCAAGAAGTAACCGTTTTGCCAATATTACTGCAAGGGTTATATTACGCATATGATTCAAAAGCCAACGATCATAACGCACACCATTCAAACCATCTGCCAGGAGCTTAATAAGCAACGTTTAATGGGAGAATCGGTGCATCTTTCTTAACTTTCTAATCGGTAAAATCTATTTTTATGATACAGTTAAAGAGCAGGTGCGTTATCACACACAGTACATTGGTGCCGGCTGGCTGCATGGCTGCCTTTCCCCACCTCTCTATGGTTTCCTCGCTATGCCTCTAATGATGTCACCCTGGATAAGGGCGTTTGCTAAATAATAATTAATAACAATAAGTAACAGTGGCGTTTTTTTTACTGATGTAGGTTTTCACGGCTCAATGCATGATTGCTTCTAAAAGCTGTCCTTTCGGGACAGCCGCGTCGATCGCTCCTCCCCTCTCCTTCGCGACGTTTCACCACCTACGTTTTTTTTAAAGTCGGTTCGTTGGTGAGATTCGTGCCACGTCATACGACTAAACGTCCTTTCACATCCCAGGCAGAGCAGTGCATCTACACGTTAGAGAATGGCCGGCGCGAAAGGACTTTCACAAAACTTTTCATGACCTCTTGGCCACAAGCTTTGTAGAACCAGACGTGTATTCATTGCATAACAGCCAAAGTTCTCACAGCTGAAGAGTAGCAATAATTTTGTGGGGGTTGAAACGATTTTTATACGGAGGGGATTTTAGCTGTTGCAGAAATCAGTGACCTGGTTGAGCCCACCGACTCGCTACATTTGAAAACCTGGTCTAAATCACAGGCAGCCGAAATTCAGATTATATCCCAGGCTCTCAGCGGCGTTGCCTTCAGTGCGCTGACCCCTGCTCCACCCACCCATGTCTCAGATTGCGCATTTATAAACATCACAATTCATCAAAAGCAATGGCGGTGAGAAGCGAAATGGAAACGGTGAAGCTGCATTACTTACAGTAACCGAATAAATAATACATCTGAGAGTATTAACGCTAATGGAGCCACGCGGTGGGTTAGGGCACGTGGAATGGATGGTATTTCATCAGATCTCGGAAGCCGAGCATTTTTGAGCGTGGATAGCGCTCGGATGGGTGACCGCTGCCACCACCAGCGCTGCCACGAATTAAGCAGGTGCTCTAGACCACCGTGGCGCTACACTTGTCAGCACAGGGCAGTGCAAAAAACAAAATCCATTGTTATACTCTACTATGCTCCACTGTATATTCTCCCCGCTTTCACAGACCAGAATGGGGAGGCCCTCATCCAGCAGCAGAACTACAACAATTGGCCGGGCGAATACATTTGCAATGCAGTTGCCGGCAGCGTGCCGGGTGGTCTAGTGTTGGCGAGCCAGCCTCCGAGGGGGACGCAGGTGTTCCGCAGTCTGTGCCCCCATCCGACGCCGTTTTGATAATGTGCTGCTGGAAGCGTGATGTCGGTCAGCGGGGGGAGGCTGCGCATTTACGCTCCTCTGCCGAAAGGGCTGTACGTGTGCACACATGCGGCACGCGTACACATAGCATATGACTGTAAAGCAGAATGCGTGCAATTATTCGGTGCAATTGGCACTGGAGCCATCGTTGTAGAACGACGATATCGCGGCGGGGCTCTCATTCGCAGGCGCGGTGCGTGGCGCGGCGGTGCTGTGAGACGGTGCGCGGCGCTGCGGTGCCGTGCCGTGGTGCTCTGGTGTAGTTCGGTGGTGTGACGGCGCGGCGTGGTGCGATGGTGTGATGTGGCGCGACGGCGGGGCGCGGTGTTGTGACGGTCTCACCCTCTCATGCTGTTGGATGCGGTGCTGGAGTCGGGCTGCCTCCTTGCACAGCCGCACGTTCTCCTGATGCTGATCCTTCAGCTCACTCTCCTGTGGAAGAGTGGCGATGGGCAAGCACGCACAAAGATAAATACCCTCCGTATAGGCTTAACATACTTTTGGGGTAAGTGCTATTAGCGAGTAGCCGTTATGGCTACTTGCTAATGGTCCACGACAGGGGTGGGTGGCCAGTACCACGCCCGGCTACGTCATCTGCACAGTGGCGATGTTTACACACTGCACAAGGTAGTTGTTTTAGGTTGAGTCGACCTAGGGGAGACCCGGGACCGATTTAGAAAATCATCACCGGCGTTGGCCGCGCGCGGAAATGTACTTCGGGCGGCTGCGTTCATTGCGGCGCAGGGCGCTGATGGCTCCGTGTGCCGCTCGCGATGCGTGCGTAACCGGCATGAACGACGCCGAAAGCTGCGGCGCGAGCGTGCCGCGTGCTGCGAACGCGGCACGCGCGTGCGTGCATCGCGCGCGCAGCACGGGCCAAAGACACGGTATTCCACGCGCGCTGTTAAACGGCACACTCGAACACATACGCTGATTCGACACACATCACTGTTTGAACGCTCGCCGGAACAATCCCTTGGTACTGCACCAACAGGAAATCTATGAGACTAAATTGTCCTAATGTTGATGATAATGGCAAGTCGATGATTGTTGTTCTGTATGTATAAACGGTATAAATTGTCGCTCAAAGACTTTACCACATGGGCTTCAAACAAAGTTGACCATGAACTATTTATAATATGCTTCATGAAACCTAATAATGGTAAATAATTTATGACAGTAAATTATGTAAATGATTAGTGTGCCATGAAGACGAGCCATTCCCCAAATCGTCACGGATGACATAATTTTCTTGTTAAGACCACAGTGTGATTGGGGAATTGTGTTTGGTTTTCGTGTCATTTGTGCTTGTGCACCAGTGCCAATGGAACAGCATCACCCAATATTTGTTTTAAATTATGTAAATAGCGGTGGGGCTAATTGGTTGAAGGAAAATATATTTTATTTTATTTCGAGAGAAAAGAAGGAGACATTATCTATTGAGTTATTTATCTTCTGCACAACAACACAAATGTGTCCTTTGTGTTGTGTATTCTAATTACCTCTTTGTAAAATGCCAGTGTACTTAAAAACACACTAATTCTATTAAAGACATTCTACGTTACACGCATCGTCTTTTAGGTGCCATATCCTACAAGACGCTGGTGACAATCGTCTTTCACACATCTCTGCTCTTTGAACTTTTGCGCTTGACATAAGTCAATTTCTCTTGTCCACAATCTCTCTTTAATGTTTCTAGTTATTAGCAGATTTTCAAATTCCTCTTTCCTCATAATATGCCCGAGTAACCTCGACTGTCTCCTTATAATGTCATTCAACACCTTATTTCTACATCCCATTCGTGACAAAATTAGTCCATTTGAGGTATGACTTGTCCAAGATACCTTCAAGATGGGTCTAAAGAACCACGTTTCAGTTACTTCAATTCTCTATTCTATACTTGATGAAATTGTTCAACATTGTGATTCATACGTTGAAACTGGTATAAAATAACAATCGAGAACTCTGAGTTTTATTCCACTAGAAATTCTATTATTATTCATTATCTTTTTCATTTTGAAAAAGCTAACTTTGGCCATACCTATTTTTCCTTTTTATTTCATGATCACATTTACCATCTGAAGTTATCCAACTTCCCAGATAGCTGAATTTATTGACCCGTCTAATATTTTCATTACCTATTTTATGTTGCATACAGATATAATCGTCTTCTTTGAAATTACCATGCATTCTATTTTCTTCGAATTGATAGTTAAACCCCTCTCCTCACCTTTACTAACAACCTTATTCAGAATTTCTTGCAGTTTCCACTCTGATTCCAATGAGAAAACTACATCATCCACATAACGCAGGTTATTCATATTCTATCCACCAAATATCAATCTGGCAAACCTTTAATTTAGTTCAAGATGTTCTCACTGTACAATATTAACAAGTCCACTGAAAATATACAGCCTTGCCTCACACCTCTTTTAATTTGGATGAAATTACTTAGTTCATTCCCGATTCTTACTCCTGCTGTTTGATCCCAGTATATATTCCTTAGAATTCCCATATCTTTACCATCAATGTCCAGTTCTTGAATTATTTTCATTAGCTCTTCGTGTTTTATGCTACGGAATGCTTTGTTATTGCCAACGAAACACAAATAGAGATCTTTCTTCATTTAGATTGCCCTTTTAAAAAAGCATTTAGATGATAAAACTGGCATTGCTTGTACCTCGATATTCAACAAAACCACATTGAACTCTAGTAACATCTGATTGCATTCTGCTTCTTGCTATGAACATCAACACTTTTAATACGATCATTGTTATATGGCTCATTAGACTAATGGTTCTATGGAGGTCACATTCAATAGCTCTAGCTTTTTTGGAGACTGCAATAAAGATCGATTTAATGAGATCATCAGATATCTCTCCACTGTTATAAATATTGTTAATAATATCTGTCAATTGTTCTAAGCCAAAACCTTCCAAACATTTTATTTGTTCTAATGCTATGCCATCTGCTCCTGTATCTTTGCTGTTTTTCATTCTATTAACTGTTCTTACTGACATAAGGATTTCAAACCATTCATCCGTCTTTTAATCGATGGCTTTCCTCCTCGGATGTCGTGAAATACATCTTCAAAATATTCTGTCCATCTCTTCAAAACGTGTTCTCTCTCTGAGTATGTGACCATTTTAAGCCTTGATGCATCCATTAGCAGTGCACCCTCCTTACTTGTGATGTCTTTGATATTCCTATACAACGATGTAACATCTTAGTCCTTCTGCTTTTCTATTTCTGTGAATTATTCATTAAGCCATTTTTCTTTTGCTCTCTTGCATAATGATCGAATTTGATTATGCTCTTTCCAAAACTCTGTCATACGACACCTTCGATCCTCCAATACGGGCCTGCTGCAGGTGCACCTCCATTCGATGGGTAACAGAGCCTTCTCGCGCACAGCTCCCAGACTCTGGAATGCCTTTCCTTTGCAGATTCGGTCAGCTGAGTCCCTGGGCATCTAAAAATCGTATCCCAAGACTCACTTGTTCCATAAGGCTCTGAAGTCCTCTGGCTAGGACTATTGTTGTGGCTAAATGTTTTTGTGCAGGAATTGTTGTTCGCTGCTGACATGCGCCTGCTCAGAAACACTTATTCCTTCCTTCGTTTAACAATTATTTTTATCCTTAGTTTTATGTCCTCTAAATTATAGCCATTATTTGACTTTTAATTGAACTGCTCTGATGTTGCTGTTTCTCCACAGCTCAGATTTGTAACAAAGGTTACATTTTTTTTTATTGTTGTTGATGTGCCATTCATATGTTGTTGCTGACATGTTATTCTCATCACAGCTCTGTGCAGCGCTTTGTGACCCTCTGGTGAAATTCAATTTAGAAGTGGTATTATTATGGTTGGCACGGTGGCCCAGTGGGTAGTGCTGTTGCCTCACAGCAAAAAGGTCCCTGGTTCGAATCTCTCGGCTCGGGTGCCTCTCTGTGTGGAGTTTGCATGTTCTTCCTGTGTCCACGTAGGGTTTCGCTGGGTACTCCGGTTTCCTCCCACAGTCCAAAAAACATGCTGCCGCATAGGTTAATTGGCTTGCAGACTAAATTTCCCGCAGTGCCCAGTGATGGACTGGCGTCCCATCGTAGGCATATCCTAGCCTTGCGCTCTGTGTCTGTCGGGATAGGCTCCAGCTCACCGCAACCCTATACAGGACAAAGTGGTTTCTGACGATGGGATGATTATTATTATATTATGGTATTTAATCGGTTTTTCTGCCCTCCATTATTTCCAGGATCTCTTCCGTCGATCACTTCTTTTCTTTATTGTGCTTTTACTGGCATAACCTGCTTGTTTTTTCAACCAATGCTTTTTTAAACATTTCCCATTTGGACAAAATTCCTTCCTCTTTAAGTTCTTGAAATCATTCTTGAATCTGCAAATAAGTATCTTCCTCTAATCAGACTGTTTTCCATTAGAACTTCATAATCGAGCTTCATTGTAGTTTTTGGTTGCTTAAGTTTTTTGAGCCTCATCTTGATGGTACAAACTACAAGTACATTAAAGGTACATGGTCACCCCCACAATCAGCCCCGGGGAACGATGTTTATTGTTGAGTTGCATTCCTAAACATTTCGTTGATAGTAACGTAGTCGATTTGATTTCGAAATTTGTCTCCAGGGCTTTTCCAAGTGTACATTCTTCTCAGATGGTGCTCAAACAATGCGTTCGTAATAACCCGACCATTCTCAACACACCAATCTATCCATATCTCTCCTCTCTCATTTTTCTCCCCAAGCCCATGAGGTCCAACAAAATTATCGATTCGTTCACTTCCAACTTTTACATTGAGATCATCTATCACTATCACTACTTCTCGTGGTTTACACTGCTTCTTTGCTTTATCCAGTTCTTTATAGAAATACTCCATAATTGCTTTTTCTGTTTCTGCTGTCGGCGCACGAACTTGTGTCACTGAAGGTTTAGCATTTATTTTCACCAACATGACTCTCAGATATTGGCAAAAACCCATGTAGACACTTTGAGATTTCGTCATCTAATATTAATCCAACACCTCTTTCGTGCCTCTGACCTGAAAAATAATCTTCACACCTCCCGATACAATCGTTT
The DNA here is from genome assembly GCA_036362905.1 of Mordacia mordax. Taxonomy (NCBI): domain Eukaryota; kingdom Metazoa; phylum Chordata; class Hyperoartia; order Petromyzontiformes; family Petromyzontidae; genus Mordacia; species Mordacia mordax. The sequence goes on from JAZEWT010000002.1 coordinate 7,322,205, forward strand.
CTTCATCCTTCCAAAGCAGGCGCAACGGTGGCCCAGTGGGTAGCGCTGTCGCCTCACAACAAGAAGGTGTCGGGTTCGAATCTCAGCTCGGGTGCTTTTCTGTGTGGAGTTTGCATGTTCTCACCGTGTCCGCGTGGGTTTTCGCCGGGCACTCCGGTTTCCTCCCACAGTCCAAAAAACATGCTGCTGCATAGGTTAATTGGCTTGCAGACTAAAATGCCCCGGCGATGGACTGGCGTCCCGTCGTCGGGTGTATTCCTGCCTTACGCCCTGTGTTTCCGGGATAGGCTCCGGCTCACCGTGACCCTATATAGGATTAAGCGGTTTCAGATAATGAGATGAGATGAGACTAAAATGCCCGCAGTGCCCAGTGATGGACTGGCGTCCCATCGTGGGTATATCCCTGCCTTGCACCCTGTGTCTGCTGGGATAGGCTCTGGCTCACCACGACCCTATACAGGACTAAGTGCTTTCTGACAATGAGATGAGATAAGATCCTTCAAAAGCGTTTCACACATACCTAGAATGTTGATGTTTCGTCTCTTCATTTTTGCTTTACATCGTCCAAATTCCCGATTTGATTCAGAGTTCTAAAGTTCCAAGTTCTCTTCTAAGTTGTTTTTTTTTTCTGGGTGCAAACTGTCACAGGCTGACGGTGCGGAGTCACCTGTCACACGTGACTATCCTTACCGGGCAAGGTGTCCACACAATTTAGAGTGCAGACCCCCTTCACGCTATTGTTGTTTTCGGTTGATTTATTTCTGACCATTGTTTTTCTGACGATTGCTTCGAAAAGCTGCTCTCTCGGGACAGCCGCGTCGATGGCTCTCTCTCCTCTCCTCGTGACGTTTCGCCTCACACGTTGGAGGCATCCTCAGGCGA
>JAZEWT010000002.1:7323279-7346804 GCA_036362905.1 Mordacia mordax
GCCTCCAACGTGTGAGGCGAAACGTCGCGAGGAGAGGCGAGAGAGCCATCGACGCGGCTGTCCCGAGAGAGCAGCTTTTCGAAGCAATCATCATGCATCGAGTCGTGAAAACCTACATCATTACATTGTTTTTCTTCTTGGCAAAATTGTGCAGTATATTGGCACTTCTTTCTGCATACGTGTATCTAAACAATCAATAACTTTCTCTGGATACACACGCACACTCAAGTAAATCTTAAAACATGCATAAACTTTAAGACCAGTTAAAACGCCCGCACAATGCAAGGTATATTTGCCACGGAAGACATTCAAATCTGCATAAGAATGATCAAATGAACAGCACTATGCTTATCAACAGCACATTGAAATGCAACGTTTGTGAATACAACATTTTGTATTGGAGTAGGAGAAAACGTACTATTGCGGTGTTTGTGTTGTGATGGAAGGTTACGCGTTAATAAATAAACATAGAAAAGTCCATCGATCCATGTCAAAATAAAATGTGTGCTCACTCCTTCAGCCTGTTGGCATTTCAAACGGATGTACTAGCACCATTTGTTCAGGTGGACAAAACCACGGAGAAGATTTGACCTCCTAGGGTCTCATCAGCAGAATCAAGCCCATTCAACAAACGCTGTTATGTCACTAAATGCTTATTGACAAGCATGTATTTTCTCACTAATTGGGGACCCTTTGGAGCAACATATTTAAATGAACAAGCAAAACGCTGTTTCTACAAACGCAGAAAATACAACATATGCTAGCGTATTAATACATACACACACCATGGAAATGTTCCACACAGATTACAGCACATTGCAGGCGACATCATATTTTTATAGGACTTTCCAAATATAGGAAATTGCACATTAACTTTCCACTCTTCATGGATTCCCACCCACAATGGCACATCCAATATTTGCAGCAGATAATTACCAAGAGCATAATCAGCTCATTTTCCAGAGAATTAGATTGCATCTACATCACGTACGCTGCATGCGCCAAGTCAAATACAGCCATAAAGGCGCGTTTACAAGCGCATCACCACCACACTTTCAGGTCTCTCACAAGGGTTATTTTGAGTGTAGGTGGTCCAGGTGTTGCACTGAGTGCTCGCACTTTAATGAAAAAATTAGGGCCCTTCATCATTTCATTCCTGGATGATGGCCTCTCCACATTAAACCTCTCAATTTTGGTCAGTGTGGGTTGGTAGAGAGGTTGTTCAAATCATACCGCACCACTCTGGTGAGTGTGGGTTGGTGAAGAGGGTGCCCAGGACCTGTTCGGGTAACACTCTCCACTGATGTGAGCCATCGCAGGGAATTTAACACAGGTCTCCAGGTTTAGAACACGGTCCACGAGCCAGTGGTCCCACCGCTCCCCTCCACGTGATATACAGTACTCGTATAAACACGGATATACATAAGAGAGCAGCAAAGCAATGCAAAATCCAATACCTAATTGAAAATGGAATGCTGTTATCTCAAAACATCACTTGCCGCTGTCGGGCATTGTAAAACACGAGCCCATTATTAACGTTACGAGCGGAAAAACATTCGCTCAGCCGCTCACCCGCAGTGTCTGTGAATGCAGCTGATGAAACAAAATACTTGCGAAAACTACAGCAAAGTAAACCACCCAGAGTCATGTAAATCAGTAAAGCCAGTTCAAATCTTCAATCAGCCTGAAGAACATTTGGTGAACATCTCATCTCATCTCATTGTCTGAAACCGCTTAGTCCTATACAGGGTCACGGTGAAACCGGAGCCTATCCCGGCAGACACAGGGCGCAAGGCAAGGATATACCGACGATGGGACGCGAGTCCATCGCCGGGCACTGCGGGGCAATTTAGCCTGCGAGCCAATCAACCTATGTAGCAGCATGCTTTTTGGACTGTGGGAGGAAACCGGAGTGCCCGGCGAAAACCCACGCAGACACGGGGAGAGCATGCAAACTCCACACAGAAAGGCACCCGAGCCGAGAGATTCGAACCCGGGACCTTCTTGCTGTGAGGCGTCAGCGCTAACCACTGGGCCACCGCGCCGCCCGTTTGAATAAATCATTAACAATGTTCACGTGCACAATTCAACACAAGGGTCGTGAGTGCAAGAAAACATTATTGATGCATCAATGCCCACCGCGTGTCGCTAAACCGTGTGTCGTCAATATTGTAACTTACAGTCAATTGTCAATCCACTGCTGGGTGAAAGCCTCCCATTGCGATGCCAGTCAGAGGGGGTACGTGGCGTGAGAGTCCACACGACCATATCGCAAATCTCTCACCGCTCATGTTAGCCTTGGGCTGGGAAACAAACTCGGGTCACGAGGTGAACAGTTCAATGTGTTCAACTGCCATGTGCCTCCTAACATCCTCTGAGACAAGTTGTATTGGGAGCCAGGTAACATGCAGGGAATTTACTCTTACGTAAGCGGCAGGGTGGCTACGCAGTGGAAACATCTGCGCCTCACAATACTAATGTCCTGCCCTGCGTGGTTCATTTCCCACCTCGAGCATTTCTCCGTATGGAGTTTGTGTTTTACCCCCGTTTAGTGTGGATCTCCTCCTGGTTCCCCTGTTTCCTCCCATAACTAAAGAAATTCTCATTAATTGGCTGACACCATCGTAATATACAAGACGGTGTCTGGCAAATGCTGGTGTCGGCTAACAGTGTAGCAGCTGCCTTCCATTACGCATACGAGTCGTTTTTTTAATTAAAAAAAATATCTCTGACATTGAAGGACTAATATTCCACGTGTTATAAATTGCAGATCATTTATTTATTTTCTTGAACAATATACACAGAAGGGCGGCGCGGTGGCCCAGTGGTTAGCGCTGACGCCTCACAGCAAGAAGGTCCCGGGTTCGAATCTCTCGGCTCGGATGCCTTTCTGTGTGGAGTTTGCATGCTCTCCCCGTGTCCGCGTGGGTTTTCGCCGGGTACTCCGGTTTCCTCCCACAGTCCAAAAGCATGCTCCTGGATAGGTTGATTTGCTCGCAGACTAAAATTGTCCCGCAATGCTCGGCGATGGACTGGCGTTCCGTCGTCGGGTGTATTCCTGCCTTACGCCGTGTGTTTCCGGGATAGGCTCCGGCTCACCGTGACCCTATATAGGATTAAGCGGTTTCAGATAATGAGATGAGAATATACACCGATGCGGATAAGGGGTTCACGATGTTCCAGCGCTACAGCCTCAGTGGGCTCATGGACCAGGACACTCTTTCATTCTGCATGGTGACCCCAGAGCAATAACCGTTTGCTAAATCAATCTGCACGTGACGCCTCCTTTCGGAAGCATGCCCGAGTTTAGAAATTTAAAAAGGCGTAATAATGTAAGCCTCACAGCAAGAAGGTCCCAGGTTCGAGTCTCGGCTAGGGTGCCTTTTTGTGTAGAGTTTGCATATTCTCCCCGTATCCGCGTGGGTTTTTGCCGGGCACTCCGGTTTCCTCCCATAGTCCAAAAAACATGCTGCTGTGTAGATTACTTGGCTTGTAGACTAAATTGCCCGCAGTGTCCGGTGATGGACTGGCGTCCCATCGTGGGTATATCCCTGCCTTGCGCCCTGTGTCTGTCGGGAGAGTCTCCGGCTCACCGTGATCCTGTACAGGACTAAGCGGTTGCTGACAAAGAATTAATGTAATTGTGGTGCCACATGGTCACCTACCAGACAGTGGCTGGGTGGTGCCCATTAATGCAAGGAGAGATTGGGCCGGTGGCTGCTGAATCGCTCGCGGACATCATGAATTGGCCCCTGCGCGTTCACTGTGGCGCACCTGGTCACCTACCAGACAATGGCTGGGTGGTGCTCGTTAATGCAAAAAGGAGATTGGGCCGGTGGCAGGTTGAATGGCTCGTAGACGTTACCAGTGGGACCCTGCGCGTCCCGGGTCTGCATAATAATAGTGCCGTCTCGTGGATTCGGGGTGGCCAATGGGCAGCAAGGGAGGGGGACATATATGGCGGTCGTGCAAGAGAGTGGGTGGGTGAGCGTGGGGAGAGGACAGTGTGAGTCCGCGACGCCGAGTGAACTTTGCTATCACCAAAATAAAGACTGGTGGCTCGAGACCAAGTCCCGCTGAACTTTGTGGAATGGCCGAGACATGACTAAACAAGCGGACCCGGCAGCCAGAGGAGCCGGTGCCTCGTCTCGCGCTCCACGACGTTTCGGAGAGCGAGAGTGAAGAAGAGGTGACGGGGCCCAGGCCAGCGCAAAAGCACTCGCAACTCGATGACGGAGCGCTGGCTGGGCATGACAGAAATAATTTAAGATATGACTACACGAAGGTCAATGCTCGGTGAAGTGTTTTTACGCAGCAATCTGCTTCCACATATATTTGCCAGACGGTAAGAGCTTGGATGCTTATTAATGTGAAATGTATATAAACAGTTACTGTGTAAAAAATACACCCTATTAGTTAAAGGAAATAAAAACAAACCACGGCCATGTCATCAATGCTCAGAAAGCCAGAATGGGTTTCTGCTGTAACAAATCAAATGGAAACGAAATGACCAACATTACAATTTAGTTGTGTCTCAGGTCCTATTGCCAGTAAGAGTCCGCGTGGGGTGTGGAAGTTTGACAAATAGGTCGCCTCCAAAGTCTTCGAACCAGGTTTGTGCCGGCTTAATAGAATTGTTCAAATTTTTCTTACATCAAAAAAAAAAATCACGAGAAATAAAACTCTGTTATGTATAAAGAACTTCCGAAGTGTCTGCTGACAATGATAAACTAACAGCTGGTTACACGAATCAACTTAAAATGCTTGCTGAAGGCAGTGATTATTATGCACTTATTCCGTTAAATGATAATTTCCATGTTCATGAACACATTTCTTAATAGGACCTCCTGAGACACTGAATTTATGAACAGTTTAAGCTCGTGCCTGTTTTTATTTCGGTTGCGTAACCTGTAAGTAAATGGTAAAAGTACAGCCCTGCAACACCTCGCTTATGCCACTGCTGGCCTGAGAGGCCGCCACGACATAGCTCTCTAGATTCCCCTCTCTCGACCAGGGCTTCTCAACCTTTTACTTGGACCACTTGGATGTGTGTCTCCAGGGACCACTTGAGGGCACCGGCGACCTACTGGTTGAAAACTGCGGCTCCAGAGGGCTTTTTGGCCTACTCTTCCACACTGGCGAGAGATGCCTTGAAAGAGGTGACCGTACCAACACTTTACCCCACCACACACGACATATGAGTCAACTAACCGTGGGAGTGCCCGTTAGTGCTGCGGGAGTGGACTAAGGGTGCGGGGCATTTAAGAAATTCGCCCAATATTTTAGCCGCCATGCCGGGAAGATTGAATCAAACTGATGAATTCTGGATTACAAGCACAGCATGATAACCGCAACGCCGCACTTGCAGCATCGCCAAGCTGTATGCAACTGTGGATAAACGAACATATTTAATTTCGACTGCAAAACTGTACGTCGGTTTGTATTGTAGCTCACTTGATTTTAGAATGTCCCAACTGCGTGTGGTTTGGGCATTTTCTCTCCACCCATTATAGATGCTATGGGCACTAAGATGCAATAAAATGAACTTAACAGAAACTTTACAGAGCTAAAATTCCCCAGGAGAGCAATAACAGCGATGTAAAAGCCAAATACACACAAGTACCAACAGTGCAGACGATTCTAAAAGTTTTCGAATTATTTCAATGAACAATATGCAAAGTATAGATTGTTCACCGAATCCCACCTCCAAACTCATTTGATATTATTTTCGGATCACAAACATTTAACACCATCGTGGGTATATCCCTGCCTTGCACCCTGTGTCTGCCGGGATAGGCTCCGGCTCATCGCGACCCTGTACAGGACTAAGCGGTTTCTCACAATGAGATGAGATGATATGACCATTTTTCAAATACGGATTTTAAGTCGAATGTGGAGCTCAAGTCATGTCAGTCACTTGTTAGCGTAAAAATAAACTGCGATGATTGCTTCCGAAAGCTGCTCTTTTGGGATAGCCGCGTCGATGGCTCCTCCTCCTTCCTTCGTGACGTTTCGCCTCACACGTTGGGAGACATTCTTAGGCGTGATGTTGGGATGCCCCCAACGTGGAAGGCGAAACGTCGCCAAGGAGAGAGAGGAGGAGCGATGGACACGGCTATCTTGAAAGAGCAACTTTTGGAAGCAAGCATGCATCGAGCCATGAAAATCTACATCAGTACAAAATCAACTGTCAAAATTGAAGGCTTCGCACCATTGGAGGAGTGGACACGCTAAAACTAATGGACAATAACGTGAAGATATCGGGATGTTTCTCACTCGATATTTTCCTGAAAGGTTCATAGGCTAGCTTGGAGTAAGGATTATCAGCATAAGACACCACCACTCAAGTATAGCATATGTCCATCCATAATAATCTTTTACTCTTTGACCCTCTCATCTCATCTCATTGTCTGAAACCGCTTAGTCCTATACAGGGTCACGGTGAAGCCGGAGCCTATCCCGGCAGACACAGGGCGCAAGGCAAGGATATACCGACGATGGGACGCCAGTCCATCGCTTTGACCCTATATTTCTATAACCCTATACCCTATATTTCTATATTCCTATAAAAAGGCATATGTAATGCACACACCACCACTGTAATATGAGGACAACAATATGTGAGATGGATGTGTCGTGGTGAAAATAATCACGATAATGATGTTCGGGACTATTTTGGCTGAAATACGCAATGAGTTCATAGACACATCGCGGAAAGTTTTGCCATCAGGCAATCCACTGCCTCTCGATATGTGAACATCCTATCTCAAGGTACTGACACTGTGATCCACCTCACTGCGACCTGTACCCAGAGTTAACCACCTTGAATTGTGAGGCTGAGCTGATCTAGGGTAGGCCCGGGACGCAGTCACAACATCGTCACTGGTCTTGTCTGTGAGCGAAAATCAAATTCGGGGTCCCAGTTTTCATCGTACAATGTGCTAACCGCTACACTACTGCTCCCCACTTTGCAGACACAAATGCGCAAAACACACGAGAGAGCAAATGTTACCAACAGTCAATAAGAAGAGCGGCGTTACATTTTTTGGAACAAACTGTTTTGTCCTGCACGCCGTCTTGGGCTATTAGCCCTGGGGAGTGTGCGTGCCTTGTTTTGATGTCTGAGAGGAGGACACAGGCAGCATTCAGCATTGGGATCGCATGCTCCATTAGCACGGAGCAGACAGACAGCCTCTTGTGGGCAAAGTGTCAGCGGTAATGCTCAGTGGTAGTGACCCAACTTAGTACAGCGATCACCACACAATGTGTGCTCAAATGCTATTTTCACAACAACCATATGCTGCAGTGGCCTTTGTGAAATATAAAGAGCAGGGAGCTGAAGTGCCTTGAATGGACTGCGCAGCTATTTTACACTTTACCTTTCGAAAGGAAAGAGCGCAGCACACTTCTGAATGTGATAAAACACGGGGAGACTGTGTCTACATGATATAGACCAGGGATTCTCAAAAATATCCACTGCAAGGCACACTTGGCCCACAATCGTCTGGTCTCCACAGACCACTAGGTGGCGCTCGTGGCTCACTAATGAGTCGTGACGCACCGTTTAAAAATGGCGGATATAGACTGGTGCCTTGGAAACTCTGAGTGATGAAAGGTGCCATATAGATGTAATAAATTATTATTATTATAGTGCTGCGCCAACACTGGTGAGAGCCTGGGTTTAAATCTGAGTTTCAGCTTCTTCCTGCGATTATACATTCGACGGTTGACAGATCCTTCTCGCGCGCTGCTGCCTCGTACTCTTTCTTTCTTGTGGCTATTGTTCTTCCTGTTTGCGCGATGTACACTTCCTCAATATACGGCGTATATTGCATTCCTTGCATTTGCAGCATACGGATAAATCATCAACGGCAGCACACAGTGTAGACAAACAACACAGAATCGATTTTAACAAGATGCGAGTACTAGCAGTTATCTGCCATAAAGGTCCAAGATTAATTCGTGAAGCAATCGAGATTCGCAATACAGAAAAAACCATGAACCGCAAATAAGAAATGAGAAAAAAGCTCAGCCAAACCTGGAAGCCAGTCATTGAAGTCAGTAGTGCATAGATATAGAGCTCTGAAATGCGGACATCAGAGGGGAAACACCAAGTAGGAGATTAGTCACACGTGGAACAGGATGGGGCTAATGTGATTTTGAGCAGGACAATGGAACCATTTCAAGTGGACCCCGACGGTCGTCCATTGATCCTGGAATGCAGCAACTCTGTGGAGGTGACTCAACGCATACAGAGTACCTACATATAAATAGGAGTCACACACACGACACACGCACATTGCGCCTGAGGATGCCTCGAACGTGTGAGGTGAAACGTCGCGAGGTGGAGAGAGGAAGCGATCGGCGTGGCTGTCCCGAGAGAGTAGCTTTTCGAAGCAATCATCAATTTTTTTTATCGCTTATTTTATGGTCCTCCCTAAATTATAGTCATTATTTGACTGTCAATTAAACCGATCTGATGTTGTTGCTGTTGCTGACATGCCGCCCTCTCCACAGCTCTATACAGCCCTTTGTGACCCCCCTCCCCCGTAACAAACCCCTATCCCATAGCAACGTATAAGAAAAAATAGAATAAAAATAAAATTGTTAAATCGCCCGCTTTTACCGCACGCAAAAGTAGAAAATACATTTATGAACACAAAATCAATCTAGGGATATAGACTAAAAGCGGGTGGCCAAACACTGACAACATGTGACTTACGACTGACTGATAATACAGTGAGATTTACATTTTAATTATTTTAGTCATAAGCATGTGTGTTTCTAATATTTTGCAAAAGAACAACCATCAGTTATCACTTAATATCAGTATGGTTTAAAGGTTTTAATTAAAGGAAAATATCATTGTAGTCTTATACGGTCAGTGTTTGGCCACCCGCTTTTCGTCTGTATCCCCAGATACCCGGTAAAAGCGGGTCATTTAAAATTAAAATTTTTGTCCCGTTTTATTTTCGAATCTTTTTTTATCAGTGTTTCAAACTTCATCTCCCGCTGCACGTCCAATCACGCGACTTGCCCAGCGAGCCCCCGAGTCCCACCAATTGGAGCCGCCCGCCCTCCCCGCGCACCCCTCCCCCCGCAGCGCCCGCCCGCTATGATCCGTAACAGAGAAAGGATCATTTCTATGGCAGGCCCAGGATCAGCTTGTCACCGATCTTCAAACATTTTTTCACTAGATTGCATTGTCATCCGAATTATGCCTGCGTGCAAATGTTCAGCTCTCTAGCTTTATGGGAAATGCTTTAATTTTGTACTCAAAGATTCTAACCCTTACAAACATCCCCCAATGCAAGTTAAATAAAAGCGGGTAAAAAGATCCCTCCCCACCACTTTCTTAAACAAAGATTGCAGAAGAAGTTTGGTGAAAATGTGGCACAACTGTTTTCAGCCAGACACATGAAGGCAACAATCCTCTGAGACATTTCCAAATTTATGTTTTGTAATCTCAAGACATGATGCCCACACCACACCACACCAAGAATGCAACTGGAAAAAGAACAACCAATAGAATTACTAACAAGTGTATGTTCGGATGGTATGAGCCAGGGAGTTACAGTGGATTCGGTTCCAATTGTCATTTCAATAATGAGAAAATGTTGAGAAAGTCATAACCTTTAGCTTGCAATGCAAAATAATTGAGATTAGATATAGTGCATCTTCTCTAGAATTCAATGGTTTTCAATCGGTAATGCCCTAATAATGCAGCTACTGCAATGGTGTAATTAATGAACAGGGAGAAAAGTTACATAACCAAGAAAACTAATAAATGTGGTGGCACATAGCTTAAACACTGAACTCCACGATAAACAGATGAAAACATAACTCTGTATAAGCACATACACTGTTGCACTTTTCCAGATTTGTATAAAACACAGTCCTACACCAAACACGATAAGGGCACTGTGTCCCCAATGACTGTGGTCCGATCATTGGCTGCCTGACTGCGATGACTGTGTATCTGGTGAGTAAATGACAACCTGTAGCTGATTAACAGGCTACATTAGCACAGCATTAAGAGACGCGTTACGGACATGTTTAATTAATTCGCACAGCAGTATTGTACGCCAGCAGAAGATGCTACTTCGTGAGTTTGAGATTACTGTGGATATTTTCGAAACACGCGGACAAGGGCAGCCGGCCGAGGGCCTCTGAAATCACTGAACGCGCGCGAAACGAGCGTACATTCACCTCCCAACCACACTCCCCCCCCACCTCCAGCTTTGCTACAAGTTCTACCCCAATGGTATTCATCCAATTTACTTGCATGTGATGAAATCACAGCTCTAACAGATTGTTTCACTAAACCTTGCTAATGGCTCTCGCATGGCAAAGCGTGAACCGCACTTTGGATTGGTATTTTGTTCATACATAATTATCACAGTGGCTAACAAAAGAGGGCGGCACGGTGGCCCAGTGGGTAGCGCTGTCGCCTCACAGCAAGGAGGTCCCGGGTTCGAATCTCGGCTCGGGTGCCTTTCTGTGTGGAGTTTGCATGTTCTCCCCGTGTCCGCATGGGTTTTCACCGGGTACTCCGGTTTCCTCTCAAAATCCAAAAAACATGCTGCTGCATAGGTTAATTGGCTTGCAGACTTAATTGCCCGTAGTGCCCGGTGATAGACTGGCGCCCCATCGTGGGTATATCCCTGCCTTGTGCCTTGTATCTGCCGGGATAGGTTCTGGCTCACCGCGACCCTGTAGAGGATTAAGCGGTTCGGACAATGAGATGAGATGATGAGCTAACAAAAGAGGCCAGTAACAAACAGCAATGTCAAAAGATGTAAAATATAAACGTTAACATGTTTGTTGAAATGAGCATTTGTTATAATAACTTAGGAAAATCCAGAGGCGATGGGAGAGGCATGCCGAAGTTCAGCAAGGTGAGGAAAATATCAGAAAAAATTACCTGCGGTGTCGATGGCGAATAAGTGGGTTGTGTGTTGTTTTGACCTAGAATGTTGCCTAAACACGGTATGTATAAAAATAAATGGCCAACTGGCAGACCGAGGATGGCGAATGATGCTCATGATGATGCCGACAATGATGATTACGATAACACAAATACCAAATCAGAACACAAGCATTGATTAAACTCTGGGTAGCTACCCATGATGACACCGAGATCTCCAGTGCAGCGAGTTCATGGTGTCAGCCTGGGATATATATAGATATATAATATATATTAATTCATTCTGTTTTTCTCAGCTCCGATGGAGGAAGGAGGTATGTGTTATTGACGTGAATAACTCCCTCCTTATGAAGAGTATTGCTCAAGTGTGGACAATTAGATCTAATGAAGATACTTCAGAAATAGGGCCTTGACATACAATTATGGGGCCTCGTGTTCTCTTAAGCATGGGTGTTTCAAATGAAACTCTCTCCCTCCCGGCGATGGACTGGCGTCCCGTCGTCGGGTGTATTCCTGCCTTACGCCCTGTGTTTCCGGGATAGGCTCCGGCTCACCGTGACCCTATATAGGATTAAGCGGTTTCAGATAATGAGATGAGATGAGACTCTCTCCCTCATGCCATAACTTCCATAGGACAACTGGAACATTGTTAATTACACACGTTCCTCCAAAACCCGAAATCAGCCCAAACCCATTCCACGAAGCTTTCGACGGCATTTAGTTAGCAAAACATACATGAGCAGCTTATGTGGAGTTGTAATAATTAAATCAGTGCAATGATGTAGGTTTTCACGGCTCGATGCATGACGATTGCTTCGAAAAGCTGCTCTCTCGAGACAGCCGCATCGATCGCATCTGCAGTGCCTGAAGATGCCTCCAACGTGTGAGGCGAAACGTCGCGAGGTGGAGAGAGGAAGCGATGGACGCGGCTGTCCCGAGAGAGCAGCTTTTTGAAGCAATCATCAATTAAATTAGTGACTAAAACGCTCAACCTCAAAGTGGTTTCCATTTAGTCAATGAGGGCCCACGGAATGAACATTACCGACATTTCCCAGCAAAGAATGGACTCAACATCGGTCTGCTTTTGTAAAATAAAGTAGCACAATATCAAAATAACATTCATTTGTTCATTATCAATACCCGTTAAATCCTGTACAGGGTTGTGGAGGGACTGGAGCCTATCCCGGCTGACAGAGGGCGCAAGGCGGGGGAATACCCAGGATGTGACGCCAGTACATCGCAGGGCACACTTTTAAGGGCACACTTTACTCAAAAGATCAATTAACCTAGGCAGCAGCGTGTCTTTGGACAATGGGAGGAAACCGGAATACCCAGCGAAAACCCACATAGACACGGGGAGAACACGCAAACTCCACAGACAGGCACCCGAGCCGGGAACTGAACTTTGGCCTTCTTGCTGTGAGGTGACAGTCCTATCCACTGTTACGCCACCGTGCCGTCCTCAAAATAAAATTATGCCACTTTCCGTCGACTTGGTCAAATTAGAGAATTGCTGTCCAAAGCTGTTCTTTTGGGAGAGCCATGTCAGCTGTTCCACCTCTCTCTTTCGCGAAAATTCACTTTCCACGTTGGAGGCATCATCAGGCGTTCTGAGTCAGAACGCGAAGAATAAGGAAGGAACACTTAATGTGGCTATCCCTAAAAAAAGCTGCTATGAAAAATAATTGTCAAACATCAAGCCGTGACAACCTACATCAGTACAAATAACATTTTTATTATCTTCAAAAATATGACTAAATGAACACTGCTGATGAATTGGGACAATTCCTCAGTGTCTGACCGCACGGACAGTTAAGGGGCAGCTACCTTCCCGAGTACCCCCCACCCACACCACGGTGCCCTCGGGGTCAGGGGTCACCCGAGGGAATGGCAGCGCCGCATGCCGATTCAGGCCAGCGAACCCACCAACGATCCCGCGTGGGATTGCTTCAGCACGGTGTAGCACAGAATGGGTTTATATCTGGTAATGCACAATATATATTTTATTATTCTTCCCATCTTATTAGCGCCCTCATTAAAATATATTCCTCCATCTCTTACACCCAGCCCCGCACAATTCCATACCCCGCAGTGAATCATTCCTTGTAGAGATTATGGTCACATTCGCACAAACAATCGTCCCATGAAAGATATATTCCCCAGTACTTGAGTTCATCATCTCCCTCTCTCAGTATCTCATCTTCCAGTCTGGGCTTGAATATGCATTAATATTGGTACATATTTCTTTGTTATATTATATACACAGGCAACATTGAAATAACCGCCGCTCACATGTTGTGATGCTGCATTAATATTTTACGACATCGGGGCTGATTTTTTTCGGTAATTATTGGGTATTTCTATACAGTTGTGCGATTAGATTGTATTTGCACGAGGTATTTGGAATAAGCTATTTTGACATGTGCCACGTTCCTTTGTCAACCGAGAGAACAAACTAATTGCTCTCCTCGAATATGACGAAATCAAAATGGATATACAGATTTTTATTAAGGGTGGCACGGTCGCCCAGTGGGTAGTGCTGTCGCCTCACAGCAAGAAGGTCCCGGGTTCGAATCTCGGCTCGGGTGCTTTTCTGTGTGGAGTTTGCATGTTCTCCCCGTGTCCGCGTGGGTTTCACCGGGCACTTCAGTTTCCTCCCACAGTCTAAAAAACATGCTGCTGCATAGGTTAATTGGCTTGCAGACTAAATTGTCCTCAGTGCCCGGTGATGGACTGGCGTCCCATCGTGGGTATATCACTGCCTTGCGCCCTGTGCCTGCCGGGATAGGCTCCGGCTCACCGCGACCCTGAACAGGACTTAGCGGTTTCTGACAATGAGATGAGATGAGATTTTTATAATTACAGCAAAAAGTATATAGTGAGCTCGCAAGCTCTAGATGCGGAATTCCGGCGACAAAACAAACGTCCGAATTAACCAACGCAACAATGCTGAACAAAGGGCAATTAAATATACTCAACAACTAGCAAGAATTAAATTCTAACCGTAAACATATACGGAATGCGGAACACTTAAGATTGCACACTTAAACTCAACATCAACTTGTACAAGGATGAAATCCCAACCATAATCATAGAGTCATTAGCAGCACAACAAATTAATAACAGACAAAGAACTTTAAAAGGAAGGAGCTTATGGAACCTTTTAATAGGACCAAGCAAATTATGCAAATGCAGCTGGGATGAAATGCCGATATTAACTGGGCTTTAAGATAGTTCAACGATACAGGATAGCGCTATGGGTACTTTTTTGCCAGTATACATATATAAGATTACAACAGGTTTTACCGTATCTGGCGATTATGCAGGTGTTAAGATCTTAAGATAACAGCCCCACCTAAGCTATAAAGCATTGATACTGCATTGTCCTGAGCTGACTGCCTTTTGGCAACGACTGACACCGGCAAATAGGCTCAAAAGGAAGCCACTGTCAGGTGAAGGTCGGTCAGTTGAAGGACAATGCATAGGTTATCAAAGCTACCTGTTTGCATACTTTGCCACTAGTATGTGTGGCTTTTGCAAACTGGACACATTGTAAAATGTGTCTATTTTGGTGTTTGGGATCTTAACACCCGCATAATCGCCAGATACGGTAAAACCTGTTGTAATCTTAGATACAGGATAGCTCAGCACCCACATGCATGCACGTAAATACACGCGTGTATTCACACACACTCGTACACAGGTGTGGTCGCACACACGCAACAACAACTGCCATTCGCCACTAAGTGGTGGTGACATCACCACAGCGATTGTGCAAGGCCATATGCACTTCCCGAAAGAGTCGTTTTTGGAAGCAATGATCATCTCTTCTCCAGCCCGTGCCTCACCCATTTAGCTCCCTCTATCTAGCCAAACAAGGGCGGCGCGGCGGCGCGGTGGCGCAGTGGTTAGCGCTGACGCCTCACAGCAAGAAGGTCCCGGGTTCGAGTCTCTCGGCTCCGGTGCCTTTCTGTGTGGAGTTTGCATGCTCTCCCCGTGTCCGCGTGGGTTTTCGCCGGGTACTCCGGTTTCCTCCCACAGTCCAAAAGCATGCTCCTGGATAGGTTGATTGGCTCGCAGACTAAAATTGTCCCACAATGCCCGGCGATGGACCGGCGTCCCGTCGTCGGGTGTATTCCTGCCTTACGCCCTATGTTTCCGGGATAGGCTCCGGCTTCACCGTGACCCTATATAGGATTAAGCGGTTTCAGATAATGAGATGAGATCTAGCCAAACAGAAGCTGCTTGGGCATGCGGTGGCTGAGCATGCAGTTAACATTACTCAGCCACTGCAGCCTCACCTGCTGGAGAAGCTCACCAATTGGATTCCAGATCTTTCGAGTATCTGTGAGCTCTCACACAATCCGACCTGGTTAAACCCAGGATGGATCGTAGGAAGGCAAGCTGGAAAAAGTTTCAAGTCGGCGCAGATGTTCCATTGGGGGGGCGGGGGGGGCACATTTTGCAAGAATGCAGAAGATAGGACATAATATAAAAGCCCCGAAACTTCTTGTGGAGCAACAGGTCATGGGGCTTCCACACAGCGTTATGCAGCAGATGAAAATATAATACCACCCGACTGATTCAGAGTGAGACCTCCACTGCCAAACCGGAACCGGCCATTGTATATATACACACACACATGCGCAGAAGAGCTCTCTGCAAACAGGATGCACAGAAGAAGCAACCACATGACAGGGCCACACACAATTACGTTGTGAGAATGCCTCATGCCATACATGGAAGGGATGCGAGAAAGTCACTGGTTACTTATAAGCAGCTCCGAGGCCTGTAGGACCCACTATCTCCCATTTCCTAGTTTGGCAGCATCTCCACAAGATCAACTGGAGTCAATGGCCACCGTGCATTCAGCATAATTAACCCAAACTGAGCAGTAAGCCTCGCCGCAAGTGCGTTAAGTACCCTGTAATGGCTCGCCCCCTTCACAACACCAAATCATCTCACGATATTGCATTGCAATTTAATAAAATCGATTTTTCGTTTTGCTTTAACGTTGTGCTGCACTATCGCCCCCCTCGTGGCCAGCAGGAGCGGGTGAACTAATGACAACGCATCATCATCAGCTATGACGTATCGATGCGTGATTAAGGCGTCTCCAAGCCGTTGCTCTCGCTCAGTCTCGCGAGACAAAAATGCGTTTTACTCCGACATACGAGCTGACACAATCGCTCAGTCTCCGCAGCGGATGTAGGGCCGTCCTGTGGGGTACATTCCCTACTTTGGGAGCCACTCCTTTGTTAATATTTACCATGGCCCATCATCCCTTTACAGTGAGGTATCCTTCCCACTCCGGTATGTCTTGACGTTTATTGAACGTTCGATATGTGTAACCAGCCAAAACAATAAATAAAATATTCAAGAAGGTGGTTAGCGACAGAATAACCAACACTGTAGAGGCCAACCAACATCACACGCATCGACCACGAACATCTCCTCAACCAGATTCTAGTAGAACCGAATGAATTTCCCCATACCATTGTGCCTAGCCTTTGAAAACTACGAGAAGGCATTTGGCTCTGCAAATTGATGCCCACATTTCAATTCACACAAACTAAGGCACAAATTGAAAGATAGTAATAATAATGTTTAAAAAACACACACACAAAAGCAGAACGGCAACACCGAGACTACACGAGGAAGCAAATCAAATTCAAATTTAATAGGGAGGCATATAAGGAGACGTGCTATTGCCAAAGTTATTCAGAGCGGCATTAAAAGATTTTTTTTTCTCCCCGAAAAAAAAGTGACTACAGAAGTAAATTCGGAAAAAAATAATGGAGAAGAGATTTAACGATCTCCGATTTCCCATTAACATTCTGCTTATGACTATCACTGGTAATTAAATATGGGAAGTGATTTAAGATGTTAATAATCAAAGCATAACATCTGGCTGCAAGGCAAACATGCAAATCACAAGAGTCATGTGCAACAAATTTGGCTAAATAATCAAACGTATCTGCTGGGAGAGACACAACTGGAAGCCACAGCAGAGTGTTTGCACCCAGCGAATCAATTGAAGGCAGGTTCCGAATAAAGAAGACAAAGCAAAGGCTGATGAGAGCTGGCTTTTTGGAAAAATGAACTTAATACCGTTATGAACAGCAACGTACTTTAATTCGAAGGCTTTCGTGACCAATATTATCGATGAAATTCATTTTTTCGGTCAGGTCGCGCAAAAAATATAAAAAAGTGTCGTTTAACCCTCCACCACCCGACACAGCCAATCAGTAAGGGGTTGTCACGTGAACAGAGACGCGCCAATTCCTTTGCTATCGCGTTTGTGTTCACGTGACAACCCCTTACCGATTGGCCGTATCGGGTGGTGGAGGGTGAAACGACACTATTTTATATTTTTTGCGTGACCTGACCCAAAAATGAATTTCATCGAAAAACAACATAGGTTATGAACCCATAAAAAAAGTTTACAATTGGATGTGTAACCTGCCAAACGATAAACATAATATTCAATAAAGTAGATATAAATGTTAATTCATTGTATTATTATATCTATTTTGTAATCTGGTATTTAACGAATATTTGATTGTCAAGGTCATCCTATTGTTGCTTTGATAGATGTTTATTATTACAACAGAATACCCAGTGAGCTTGTAAGCTCTGGATGCGAGATTTCTGTGATGCAACAAACGTTCACACTAATCAACTTTGAGATTGCATACCCAAATTGGGAAGCAAATTGTGGAAATGTAGAAAAAAAAGTTGGTGCTGATTTTCCGTTCTGGTGCCGTTGTTGATGTGCCGTTCTCTCAGCAGCTCTGTGCAGCGCCTTGTGACCCTCGGGTAAAAAGCGCTCTATAAATGCAATTATTATTGTTGTTATTAGGGCGGCACGGTGGCGCAGTGGTTAGCACTGACGCCTCACAGCAAGAAGGTCCCGGGTTCGAGTCTCTCGGCTCCGGTGCCTTTCTGTGTGGAGTTTGCACGCTCTCCCCGTGTCCGCGTGGGTTTTCGCCGGGTACTCAGGTTTCCTCCCACAGTCCAAAAGCATGCTCCTGGATAGGTTGATTGGCTCGGAGACTAAAATTGTCCCGCAATGCCCGGCGATGGACCGGCGTCCCGTCGTCGGGTGTATTCCTGCCTTACGCCCTGTGTTTCCGGGATAGGCTCCGGCTTCACCGTGACCCTATATAGGATTAAGCGGTTTCAGATAATGAGATGAGATGAGATTGTTGTTATTACGGCAGAAAGAACCCATCAACCTTGCAAGCTCTAGATGTGGGATTCCTGTGATTGGAGAGAGCATGGGCAGCATGGTGGTGCTGCGAGTGGTACTGCCGCCTCACAACAAGAAGGTCTCGTGTTGGATTCCCGGCTCGGGCACTGCCATTCTGTGTGGACCTTGCACGTTATCCCCGCTTCTACGTGGGTTTTAGTTCGGTACTCCGATTTCCTCCCATAGTTAAAAGACATGCTGCCTGATTAATAGTCCTGCTGATTCACTTACCCCCGGTACCCTGAGATGTCACGTGTTTACACCTCCCTGCTGGTAAATTGTTAAAGAGACCAGCATTGCTCAACGTTTCTTTCCAGCTTAAACAAAATCTGTTTGAGATCAGCTGCGATAATGCATGAATCAAAAACCAGAACGTGGCCAAATAGAACGGAATAAAAATCGAAAAATTCTCAAAAAAGTGTGCGGAGGTGTGTGTGCTTGAAATTACGCCGATGTGTAAAGAGCACGTGGATCACTGAGACCTCACACGAGTCATAGGACATCGATTTTTAGGTGCACCGATGCTGACATGTATTAGCAGTGTTGGATATGATCTTCATCAATGAATCGATGCCTTGTGATGCCTGGGGTTTTGGAAGAAGCCTTTAGCGAGATGAGGCAAATATTTAGTGTTAAGCACCTCCGATACACTGCCCTTGTTTAATAGATGACTCACAAGGTGACTTTAAGACAATGCAAATTTGATCGAATTTCAATATTTTAAGAACTATTCACGCAATGTTTATTTTTCAGTCTGATTTACCAACTGACGTGACATTTGAAAAAGATGGCACTACCTGCCATTCCGGGCGATGTAATCTCTCAACGCATAAACATATTCCAAGAAAACACAACATACGCAGACGTCATTCAGGGAAATAAATGTCAATAAACACAGGAGAGTGGCATCGCCGTATAATATACAGGGTCATGCTTTTAAAAGTAATCTTAAGAGCCGCTCTCTCGGGATAACCGTGTAAAGCATTCCTCCTGGGCGGCGCGGTGGCCCAGTGGTTAGCGCTGTCGCCTCACAGCAAGAAGGTCCCCGGTTCGAATCTCTCGGCTCGGGTGCCTTTCTGTGTGGAGTTTGCATGCTCTCCCCGTGTCCGCGTGGATTTTTGCCGGGCACTCCGGTTTCCTCCCACAGTCCAAAAAGCATGCTGCTACATAGATTGATTGGCTCGCAGGCTAAATTGCCCCGCAGTGCCCGGCGATGGACTGGCGTCCCATCGTCCGTATATCCTTGCCTTGCACCCTGTGTCTGCCGGGATAGGCTCCGGCTTCACCGTGACCCTGTATAGGACTAAGCGGTTTCAGACAATGAGATGAGAGATGAGATGAGACATTACAGGCATCATCAGGCTTCTGAATGTCTGACGATGCCTCCAACGTGGGAGGCAAAACGTGGTGAAGGCGAAAAGACAAAACACATCTATCCTGAAAAAACAGCTCTTAAGAGCAATTCTTATCAATTGAGTCGTGAAACCGTTCAATAAGCCATGCTTTATTGTCCGTACAAAGCCTCTTGTTGGCCAAGAAGCTCTCGGTAAATACTCAGTGTGAAGAGAAAAACTTGAGCACCCTTCAGGGCCAATTGTGACAGAATAGTTGGGAGTACATACAATTCTGGGGAATTTTCCTTATGAGCAGTGGTGTCTGGATAGTCATGTTGAGCGTTTCTCCTCTCTCCTTGATGATGTTTTTAATTGCGATGATAGAGGCATTATCAGGCTAGTGATGCCTCCAATAAGGTAGCCTGACGATTCCTCCAACGTGGTTCAAAACGTCACCAAGGAAAGCGGAGGAACGCTCAACACAGGTACCCCAAAAGAACTTTTTTTTTATCAGGACGCTTCTCATATATTGAGCAGTGAAACCTACAGACCTACATTATCACCCACACTGGACCAAACTCGGCGATCAACACAACTGCATTGTTACCCATCTACACTGACTGGTAGATGAAGGCTGTTTGGAAGGGAATTGAAGAAATTTGACAACTGTCTCAAATGCCGTGCCAGGAGATGTAATTAAATCAGCGACCTCTCAACTCCACATCCATTGTGCTCGGCATTACAAAATGGCAGCATCCACTGAAAGCACAATACAGTGAGAAAAGCCAGGGAAAAACTATTTTAATTTTAAAATCTATATAATAATGGACCGGCGATGGACTGGCGTCCCATCGTCGGTATATCCTTGCCTTGCGCCCTGTGTCTGCCGGGATAGGCTCCGGCTTCACCGTGACCCTGTATAGGACAAAGCGGTTTCAAACAATGAGATGAGATGAGATAATAATGGAGCTTCGTCTGTGGATTTGTTTTTTTTTTAAGCCTGTCTCTACTGGATGATGTCTCAATCAGCATTGTCCTAAGTAACTATGTATTCTTATACTCTTATAATGATGACACTCTGTGTAAAATATTTCATTTCGAGCAGTCTGCAAAAAGTCATAATAATGTTGCATCAAAGGGCTAGTCTAATTTAGGTGTTAAGAAGAGGGGGTAATCCGAATGGTTTCTTCCAGAGAATATAAATTAAAGGTTCCAGCATGATTTGATATGATAACCATAAATATATATGTTTAAGTCAGTACGTAGGTAAACAATAAAGGGTGTACTGGAGTTTGTAGGATATACTTGCCTTCAAATCACTCTGCAGAGAACAAGACAAAATCTTGTTTCGTCTTACCAAAATGTCATCGAACACTATGCTTCAAGTCTCTAATTGCTGTTAATTATATTTCAAATTTTTTTTAAGCATCTTGGCTTACAATATATATACGTGTGCCGAAGTGCCACATTCAATATTGGGTAATGGGCCAAAGCAACACAGGCCTAGCTTGATCGGTAAGTGCATCAAGCCAACCTTAAGCTGGTCACATGCACATCGAGCAAAACAACGTGTCATGGAGCGAGCAAGAGGTTTTATAGTGTTAATTTAAAACCACGGCGGGGAGCGGCAGTTCATAGAGCGGTAGAGGACCTCACGATGACGCGACGCACAACCGAGACTTTTAAAAACGTCATCATATCCGTGGGCGGCTCAGTGGCCCAGTGAGTAGCGCTGTCGCCTCACAGCAATAAGGTCCCGGGTTCGAATCTCGGCTCGGGTGCCTTACTGTGTGAAGTTTGCATGTTCTCTCCCCGTGTCCGCGTGGGTTTTTGCCGGGCACTCCGGTTTCCTCCCACAGTCCAAAAAACATGCTTCTGCATAGGTTAATTGGCTTGCAGACGAAATTGCCCTCAGTGCCCGGTGATGGACTGGCGTCCCATCGTGGGTATATCCCTGCCTTGCGCCCTGTGTCTGCCGGGATAGGCTCCGGCTCACCGCGACCCTGTACAGGACTAAGCGGTTTCTGAAAATGAGATGAGATCATATCCGTGACACTGACGAAGTCGGACTAAATGGGTGTACGGTGACTTGTTGAAGAAGTCATTTCACACCAGCTGCCGTCAAGCAAGAGTGACAGCGGCAGCAGAAGAAAATAAAAAAACGTAGTCTACCGGCCGTTATCGCTGACATTCAAGCAAACACAAATATTCTTTCGTTGAAACCTGCCCGGGGAAAAGCATAACGTTGCGTAACTGCTATGGAGTCCATCGCCAAATCACGAAAATGTCAACAGCTTGGCAAGTTTGTTTTTGTTTTCCAATCTGAGCCAACGTTATCGACAGCCATGATCAATTCACTGATGGATAAATGCCTCGCCAAGCTTCTGTGATGTTACCGATTCATCTAGCACCTCCATACAAGCTGACGTCATCAGTCCATCTTCAATTTCCCACCACTGAATATAGAGCCTCTATCATGTCAATTCCTCCACTATCAGCACTACGCTCTGCAGGGTGGGCTGGATAGCTCTCGTGTAACATTTGCTGTTTGGCTTGCGTACATCAGTGGTCTCTAACAGTGCATGGACATGCTGAGCAAATGCCTGGGGCCCCACGAGTATACCGGGCTCCATGCTAATCTATGTATGTTGTGACTTGCTGTCAATAAATATATATATATGGCCAGTGTCAACTGATGAGTTGATTTGCACGAATATGTCGCACATATTAGAGTGATGCGGCACGGTGGCCCAGTGGGCAGCGCTGTCGCCTCACAGCAAGAAGGTCCCGGGTTCGAATCTCGGCTCGGGTGCCTTTCTGTGTGGAATTTGCATGTTAATTGGCTTGCAGACTAAATTGCCCTCAGTGCCCAGTGATGGACTGGCATCCCATTGTGGGTATATCCCTGCCTTGCGCCCTGTGTCTGCCGGGATAGGCTTCGGCTCACAGCGACCCTATACAGGACTAAGCGGTTTCTGACAATGAGATGAGATTAATGAACGGTGCTGATGTATTAGTATTCACACGCCTCATGTCGAGTGAGCCACGCCCATCCTTGCAGACACGCCTCAGTCGAGCGGGAGACATAGTAAAGTACGGCTGCGTTGTTTTACTGCTCATGTTAGGTTGTTCAAACATTTGTGTAGATTAATCTTTGCTGTACAGCATGTTTTTAAATGTTTTAACACTGATTTTGCTGGATGAGCAATAAATATGTTTCATTTAATCGATCATTTACATTTTTATTCCTGTGAATGGTTGTGTAGGTAAGGGCCCCAGTGCACTGCTTTGCCCGGGGGCTATAATGCTGTTAAGATGGCCCTGGTCTCCCACCTTTTCAATCACAAGATCACTTTTTAGACTCCAAATGCAACAAAAGATATACCATTAAAAACTCTGCTGACACCCGAAACAATGCACACTATGCATAACACTCACCAGCGTAATTTCTGGCTCATTCGCAGAACCGACTCCACCTTTTAAATCATGTCTATACTGCACGGTTATGAGATTACTCATGCGATTCATTACATCTGTAAGCCCACATGGGCTACATTTAGATCGGCTGTTTAAAACTCTAAGAACGACCTGTCCATCAAGGCCAACTAGTTTTATTACATTTAGAAAAGTTATTTTTTTAAGGAGGCCACATTGAATGATAGAATAATAATTTAAATCATAGCAACTGAATTACGTAACAAATACTGTCGGTCCACCCTGGATACTTATCGAATTAATTTCCTAGACATTTTTGAGTCCAATGACTTAACGAGTTAACTTTACTGTGCCATGTTAAAAATATAAATTACACTTACACAAATTCAAAAGTGTGGGTTTATGGATTGTTCAAGCTATAACCGCATGATCGATTATATTCGTTCAACGTTTCAGCTTTTAAGTGCGTCAAAAACGTTATTATATTTCTCATCTCATCTCATTATCTGAAACCGCTTAATCCTATATAAGGTCACGGTGAAGCCGGAGCCTATCCCGGAAACACAGGGCGTAAGGC